>JAOUQT010329028.1:0-13563 GCA_025769995.1 Xyliphius kryptos
AATACAATATACAATAAAATAAATCATGATATATTCAGATATATATTTACATATAACTTCTTTTAGTGTAATTAGTATCTGGACAATAATAAAGAAAATGTTTAGCAATTCTTCTGTTTATAAAAGGTTGCTGAGCGTTCTATATCTCCACGCTGGGATGAAGCCTTCTGCTTTCTGGTTCACAACCCCAAAGAGGAAATGATTACAGTTAAAGTAAGCACTGCTACAATACAATGCACACTGACTATGCAGCAGCACTGATTTCTTTTTGTTTGCAGATAATATTTGATATGTAATGTGTGTAATGACTTCAGTTGCTATGTGTGTGTAGCTCTCTCATAGCTGGGGCCAGCCTCTGGGTTCACTGGTGTTACCTTTAAAAGACTTACTAAAGGAGAAGGCCATGGTGCTGGATCAGTGGTTCAGTCTGGATGGAGCTTTGCCTGAAAGTCAGATACTTTTGAGAGCAGAGCTTAAGGTGGTATCAGAAACCCTCACCTGCAAAAAACATTTCTTGATGGACTAAATACGTAGCTTAGATCCTGAAGACACTGTTAAAATATGTCATCTAATCTTCATATGTTTATATTGAATTAGTTTATCTGTGTTTCAGCTTCTTAATACTAGATCTGCACAAAGTGCTAATGCTGCTGAAGCCGAAGAGACGGATCATACTGTCACCAGTATAGAGACTCCGGCTGAAGTTCAGCAAGACGTCCGACAGAGGACACAGGGAGTATCTGCTGAGGGGTAGGTTATACAGGCAACGCTTTATTGTTTAAAGAATGTTTGTTACTGTGTGTTTGTGTGTTTTCTGACCTTGCTTCATGTTCAAATGTGTAGAAATGGAGATGGACGAGGCAGTAAGCGAGGACAAGTCAAACTCACAGTAGCTTACTCTGAAGAAGAAAACAGACTGGTTGTCATTATTCACTCCTGCAGGTCTGTTTCATCATTTGTGAACTACAACTCCCATCTGTCCCATCAGAAACACACATGTGGGTGTGGTAGCTCAATGGTTATGGTCTTGGGCCGTCAATCTAAAGGTTGTGGGTTCAAATCCCATTTCCACTGACATTACAACTGTGCGTCCTTGAGCAAGACCCTTAACCCTTGTTTATAAAACAGGTAGTTCCTTAAATCTGATTGGCTGAGCCGTTTGTCTAGTCAATTATTCACACCTCTGAATGCTTCACTGTGTGATATTCAATACATTATTTTCCCGACGTTCTGCATTCTGCTATTTGGCCACTAGATGGCAGTGTTTGGTTGTTGAGAAACCAGAATCCCTCTTACTCAGAGATCAGTGTTCACTTTAAAAACCAGACCAGACTAAACTACATCTTGGAAGACCAGTTTAACAACAATATTGCTTAAAAAATGCAGTTTTTCAAACCTTTTTTGAGTTTGTAACCCTTTTATAAAAGCAATAAAGCACTCGAGGTTGTGCATTATTGTGAATAAATCACAGGAAACATGTCATGCTTAACAACAACTCTTTCCCGTGATTTATTCGCAATAACGCACTCCCTCTTGTACCTTATTGCTTCATTTCTCCAGGGATGCTGTATGGTTAACCATTTTTTCTGACTCCAACCAAGTTGGAATACACCGCTCGTTCATTTTAAGGCTAGCGGTGAGGCGTTAAATAGTGTACAGCTCTGTAGATGTTCCATCCCCAAAATAAAGAAAATAAAAATGTGGACAGTATAGATTTCACAATGCTGTATGTTTTCTGCTTCGTAGGAATTTGCCGCCTTGTTCCAAGGATGGTTCTGATTCCTATGTCTCGTTCATCCTGCTTCCTGACAAACACAAAAGCACTAAAAGGAAGACTTCAATTAAGAAGCGAGACCTTAATCCAGATTTTAATGAGCGGTAAGATGGTTTTAGTGCCGTATTGCTTGAATGTTTTGGAAAAGTACAAATTAACCAACACTGTATATAAATGTGCAGTGTGTAGATGTACATTTGGTGTGCTATAGCTCCGTCGTTTGGTTTGAGCTATGAACCTAAAGTTTGTGAGTTTGAATCCCAAGTCTACTGAAGTGAGCAAGGCCTTTAACCCGTATTGGTCCAGGGGGTTTGTATCATTGCTGACCTTTTGTGCTGCCCCCAGTCATCAAAATAGGATACTTGTATTAGATAAAAGCTTTAGATAAAAGCGCCTTATTAAATAACTAAATGTAAATGTAATGTATAAAAGTATATACAAAATTAAAAGTGGGTGGGATTTATTGACTTAATTTTATGAGATGAATGAGTCCCCTCACTGAGCCGTGGTCCTCAGAAGATTTCTTCCTTAAAAAAACACTTACAACTTAGTTTTTAACAGATCTGAATTTGAATCATGGTCTTCTTTGTTATTTTCCTAACACAACTGATCCTAGTAACCAATTACTCAACCTGGACTGGCTTAATCCGGGTGTGCTCTGCAATGTAAAACACCCACCAAACAATGAACTTAAATCTTATGTAAACCACTGTATTTAATTTAAACTAACACAAGCGCATTAAGAAAGCATTTGCGCTAGAGATTTTTTTCACTGGGTTTAAAGTTACTTTGTTTGTAAGACCAGCTCACACCAACTGTCTTCTGCAGGTTTGATTTTAACTTGTCCCTGGAGGACGCCATACAGAGGCACCTTGACCTGTCCGTCAAAAACAGTGGCTCTTTTATGAGTCGGGAAAAAGAGCTCATTGGCAAGGTATTATACAGAACATGTGTTATTTAATAATTTCATCCTAATGTATTCAATGCAATATTTTTTTATTTCATTATATTATACAGTATTTAATCAGCCTTTTTTAATAGAGAAACAAGTTTTCGGCAAATTTCTTGCAAGTAATATATTATTAACATACATTATACACTGAACTAATATTAAAGGAGCAGTATGTAGGATTTGAATAAATGTATTAGCAGAAATAGAATAATAATGTATATTTGAATGTGACTACTAATTGTCATTGTATACAATTTTGAGTTCTCTTTTATAGCTAGAATACTAGAAAAAAATGGGTCAGCATAAAATTTTACCGATCTTAAAACCAAATCATTAGTTCGCAAATGAACAAGATCTAAAAAGAGGATCTTTGTTTACATAATTTCCTCATATGCAAAGGTGATGAAATATCTGACCAAACATTTCTGGTTAAGATTATTAATAGCATAATGGTTTGCAGTTTACTTAATGATGTGCAACATATATAACAATGTGAAGCATTGGTAACATATTCGGGTTTCAGAGCGCCTACCTCATAACTAGCTTATTTTTTTAAAGGATTTTAACATTTCCAGCAATTCATAAGAATGTCCAAGAAACAATCTACATTTAGTCATTCATGTGAAATTTAAAAGTGCTTCAGGTGCTCCTTTGAAATTTAGACCAAAAATACAGCGTTTCCCCAAAAATAAGACCTCGTAGAGGTTTTTCTGAATTGCTTAATATAAGGCCTCCTGCAAAACGTAAGACCTAGCCAAGTTTTTGTCCTATGGTTAGCTTTCCCTCGTGGCCATAAGGTGCAATGCCATCCCTGCTACTGTACAAATTCTGTACTGTACAAATACTGTACAGTATATAACACATTTTTTGGGAGACACGGTCTTATTTTTGGGTAGTGTGTGAACCAACGTAGATTGAAAAGCGTCAGGTGTTTGCACTTTATGACAATATGCATTTCAGCTTACAGGCTGCTGGTTACTGTGCTTACCTCGACTTAAAGAAGTTATTAACTTACTGTATATCCAAAGTGCTGAAAATTTGCAGCAGTTTGCTTTACTGCTTAGAATAAGTAGATTAGTATGTGATGTGTTTACATTATGTGCACGTTAGCATATAAATCCCTTAATAAGTGCAGTCATGGTACCATATCCCCCATAAACAATGTTTGCCCCAACTACTATATCCTTCTACAACAATAGCAACAAATCCATGCTTGTGTTAGAGTCCAGGTCCTAAGCTTCCTTCATACATTTTATTTTTGCAAAAGCATTTTTAAAAAACGAGTTGCTTGTACGCTGGCCAGAACACAATGACCGTATGACGCATGGCTCTTTCTCTGCCAACTCTAACTTGTTTTTCTGTTTCATCACCCAGCTGCAGCTAAATCTTAATCAGATCAACCTCAGATCCGCAGATCCGCAATGGTAAATGTTTTTCATCATGCTGACTGTGCACATCTATAACAGATCTTATTACAAATAAAAAAACACAAGCTAGCTTCTTTACATGGCTTTTTTTTTTCCAGGTATAATTTAACAGATGAAAACGGCTAACGTGGCCTCTTCGTATGGTTGCATTGACAACGCATTGTTACTCTGTTCATGCCTGTTACTCCCAGGCTGCTCGGCTGTATCCGCATGCTGCAAGTGTCACTTTAACTGTAAAGCTTGAAAATGTCGTGTGATATACACACTGTAGTTGATAAAGTCCAGCCATTCTGAATGCTAAACGTTACTGTCTGCACATGGCCAAAGAAAATGGGCCATTTTGACCAAACGTGTACAAAGACGTTTCATCGGTTTTGAAGAAGTGAGTCATTGTTATGAGTCTTAACAAGAATATCACTTGAAGTAGTTTAAAAATTATTACGATGCTTTAGCTTTGATGTATGGTTTCTATTGATTCAATACTTTTATTATTTGTTTTATCATATTAGGTTGTGAGTGGACGCAATGTTTTGTGTCGTAAAAGCTTTCTTTAAACACATTTAAGTTTAATATCGAAAAATTGTGCTGTAGTAGACATTTTACACAGTTGTAGAAGGATCTTATATTTAAATCATAAAGTCTTACCACATCACACGTTGACTGTGTTCGGCACAATGCAGCTTTTAAAGCGTCAGGTGTTTGCACTTTATGGCAATATGCATTTCAGCTTACAGTCTGGGAAACTGCTGTTCACTGTGCGTTTACCCCGAGTTAAAAAAGTTTATTTACATGTATCTAAAGTGCTGAAGTTGGCTGCAGTTTGCCTTAAGACTAAATGAGCAGTCAAGTATTTTGTGTGTTTACTGCAGCTGAGGTTGTGACCTCTAGAATGGCAGAAATATTTTTGTAAAACCGTCCACAAACATTTCAACAGCCTGATGCAAAATGTCCCGGATATTGATTAAAAGATCCATATTTTAAGGTTATTTTAAAGGTATTTAATGCAACAGCGTGATTTAAAAAAAAGAAATCAGATATGTCAGATAAGTGCAGAACAAGGAGTAGAGACTGATGCACAGCTTCAGTGGTCTGTTTTGTCTGTTTGATTTACTCCATGGTTTCTGTCCTTTGATATGTGACTCTTCCATTTCATCCCTTTTCTGTCTCTTGACCTTCAGAACCATGTCATCTAAAAAATATTTGAAATTTGTCTTAATGTTACCTCTTTTTATGTTTGGTCTTTTAGGGTTTTTTTTTTTTTTAACCGTACACTGCACCTTTAAATATCTGTACATACGTTCTGTTCAAGGTTTGAATTATATTTGTAAAATGGGCTGCATTTTGTAAATTTATGTGCAAATAAAAAAAATCACTCCCTGTTATATTTTACTTGTAGTTTTTGAAAAAATATATTTTGTAACCATAATGTTAAAATATGATCATTACAACAATCATTGGCTGCTCTAAACTGCCTTATATATAGTGTGTGTGGACCCAGTGATTAAGCGCAAGACAATGAGAGGAGATAAAAACAGCTGTTAAAATACGCGGTTGTTAAAATCTCTGGGTTCCCCGGTTTCCTCCCCAAAACATGAATTTAAGGTAAATTGAATGCTTTAAATTGCCCTGTATAGTGTGTGTTTGTGTGTGGCTCTGTGATTGATTGTGCCCAGCGATAGTTTGGCGCCCTGTCCTGGGGGTATCTGCCCAGGGAACCCCCCCCCCCCCCATGACCCTCGTACAGGAATAAGCAGAAGATGATGGATGGATGCCATAAAATCTTGGGTTTTTTTTTACAGACGTAAACACCATCTTATTCGCCAAGGCTTGTTTGTGGAGCCAGTGAGGCCAAATAATCGTTTTTAATTCTTTTAAGTAATAAAAAATGTTTTTCAGATGATGGACCATTACTCGTGCAGAGGTGGGGGCTGTGCTCTGAAGTTGAAAATGACCAATTATAATGTAAATGTACTTTATTTTCTAATCTATCCCCCCTTAGTTTTCCCAATAGGCCTTAGCCACGCCTACTCCCGCCTACTCCTGCTGCACAAGCTGATTTATTTCCTCCCGCTCAATAGGTGGCGGTAATGCACCTTTAGTGGGTCTGCCACCCGCAATAAAATCCGAAAGAAGGAGATTAAAACGTTCGTAAATGCAGCGGTAAACCCTAAATATAAATAAATGTAGTCCAAAAAAAGTAACGAACCAATTTTGGAAATGTAGTCAGTAAAAAGTAGATAACCGTTACTTATGTTGAAATATAGTGAGTAAAAGTAAAAAGTAATGTGACAGAAATACTGAGTAAAGGACAGATACCCAAAAGAACTACTTATGAACGGTTATGAAGTACTTTTACTCCGTTTTTACCACTTCTAGTATTTAGCACCTTCGCCTCTCAAACACTCCTTTGAAAAATGAAGGAATTAATGGAATTCACTTTAGTGAGTAATTCTCATGTCGTTGCTTTCTGATTTGTTGTGCACTGTCATAATCCAACCAGCAGATGGCGACATAATCAAGTCTTATTTGAGACCGTTTGAAGTACAGGTTTGCATGAAGTGTTTATTTTTGGTTCCTCGAACTTTCAGACAGAACACTGAGCTTTAGACCGCCTCGGTGGGCAGGACTCGGGTTAAATGGGTGGGACACAAGTGGATGCAAACTGCGATCGGCTTGTTATTACATTCACAATCACAGGAGCGAGGCGAGCTGCGTAATTGAAAAGGAGGCGTGAGAGCGAGAGAGAGAGAGAGAGAAAGTTCAGGGTTTAAAGTGAATTCTTTCAGAGAGATCAGTTATCATCAGGATTGCTGGGTATAATGGATTGGTGGGGTCATTCCAAGACGACAATTTGCCAAAGATACCCTATTGATACATGATCAGTTATAGTGGTTCTTGTTTGTTTGTTCAGTTTCCACCGAGCAACAGATGCTTTTATCTTCATCCTTAAATCTGGATTAAGCCATCAGGAGGGACAAGACATCATCCATCCATCCATCCACGGGGATGTGATCAGAACATCTGGATATATTTGAGATTCTGGAAAAGGGCTAAGAATCTGTCTTTGTCACTGGATACTCTTTATATTGTCACTATGGGAAACTTGGAGAGTGTGGATGGACAGAGTGAGATGAAGCACCACATCATGCCATTAAAAGTGCCCATGCCTGACCCTGCAGAGCTGGAGGAGCGTTTTGCTCTGGTTTTGGTGAGTGATATCTTCCAACACCTTTAATCTAATCAAAAACAATGAAATGCGTAAAAAATACTGCAAACAGAACTTGCTGTAGGCAAAAATGTAGGTGTCAATTTTGGGGTTTATTTACCTGTCCACAAGGCTGCACCCGCCATTATAAACTTAAAATTCATATTATAATTATCATGAACAGACCATTTAAACATGTTGGGGTGGATCAGGTGCTTACATCACTTTTCTTTTTAATGGGGAAAATTTATGAAAATGGAGAAAAAAGAAAAAGGGAAGTTTCTGAATGAAGTGTTGTTTTTGTCACATGGAGTGGATTGATGTTTTTTTTTTTTTTTTTTTTTAAAGGTTTAGGTACTTTTACAGTGATGTGTAATAGTTTTACAGTGATGTGTAATAGTTTCTTTCAAATCTGTACTTTACCTTCACTGAAAAACAGGGATTGAAATGATCAATTTTATACATTCGAGCGATGTACTCTGTAAAAGGTCGAATGATCTCAATTAAGTATTAGAAATGTTCTTTACAGTTGTTCTGTTTTTAAAGTTGTATGTTATGGTATCATCATTCTTGTACTTTCATTGGGTGAATTTACAAACCAATAATAATGTGTATGTATAGTTTAGATGGCTATTATGATCATCGAATTGGTAATGAGTGTTGTTGGTAAAGTCATGATACTTTACGATATTTTACAACTATATGATTGTTAAGATTACACACATCCTCTTCTTAAAATCGGTAGTTCTCATTTGTTATGACTATTAAATTGATTTTGATCTCTAAACCAATTTAGAAACCATTTGAATGAACACCATGCAGAGCTTGTAGATAATCGTGTAACTTTTTGAAGCGTAGAAAGTCACTAATACATATCGGTTTATCTTATATTACATTAAAAAGACATGGTATCCATTTTTGAGTTGAAGAAAATGGCAAGTACTATCTATACCGTGTATATGCAAGAGGGCAACACGTTGGCTTAGTGGTTAGCATGTTCAAGTTTCCATGTTCTCCGTGTCCGTGTGGTTTAGTCCGGGTTCTCCAGTTTGTTTCCACAGTCTAAAAATATGGATTTAAGGGGAATTGGCTGTTCTAAATTGCCCTATTTTGTGTGTCTGTGTGAGTTTGGTGATGGATTGGTGCCCTTTCCTGGGTGTATTATGGGGGACCACCTGCAAACCTAGTCCCTATAGGATCAAACTGAAGATAATGCGATAAGATGATGTGTAAGCAGATAGCATATGGTTGTAGGTCAGTTCTGGCTGAGATATGGTTCTGATGTGCCAATGCTTTGGGAAATTGTATGTAAGCCAAAATTGACCCTTTGCAATGGGAAACATTTTTTCAACTGCCGTCACTCTATACTTGCGAGTGGGCCAGATAATAATTGTAGGTGTGGGGCCAGGATTGTTTTTCTATCTAACATTAGCAAAAACAAAAAACCCATAAAACCCCCCTTAGAAATCCTGAGACCATGACGACATAATAAATCAGAAATCTTTTGTAAGCTATGCAGTAGGTCCTATTCGATTAGTGTAAAACTGATTTAGATTTTCAGAACAAACTTACACTTACAATAAACATGGTGGTGGTAGTCATAGGTTTGAGGATGCTTTGCGGTTTTAGGGCAACTTGAACTTCGTCTGTGTAGCAAAAATAAAAATCACAACGTTTGGTTGCAAGTTGGTCATCAGGAAGGACAACAATTTAAAGCAACATCACAGACAGATGTGTTTTAAGAAATGGGACAGGCCCTAAAACTGCAGTTTTTATTACAAAAAACACTCGATGTGACTGATTTGAAAGAATTTTGTAGAGAAGAAACGCAGAGGTTTCCTCACGGTGACAACAAAGACTGCTCTCCTCCTTTCAGGAGCTTTTAATTGTAGTTATTGAGGCAAAAGGTAGCAAGACTAAGGATAAGGTGTAGAGTAACAATTACTTTTATTTTTATAATGGGTGATTTCATCCTAGGGGGTGGCGTTTGGTCCGCCAGTAAACCATCTGTTCATCTTCTGCCTAATTCTATACTGGGGGGGTTTAGAGGACAACATTTTGGGTGCTGGGCAGATACACTCATGACAGGGTGCCAATCGATTGCTGGGCACTCACATTTACATTCTGCAGACGCTTCTAACCAAAGTGACAACTGAGAGAACATGCAGACATGCACTCAATTTACCTAAATCAATGTTTTTGGGAGGAAACTGTGGGAGGAAACCGGAAAACCCGGAGGAAACCCATGTGGACAAACGGAGAACATGGAATCTCCACCTACATTGGGTTTCGAATCTGGATCCCCAGCGCTGAGAGGCGGACGGGCTAAACACCAAACCACCATACTGTGGTCAGTAAGCTAAAAGTTGGAAAATATTGTATGGCTGCTATGTGCGTATAGGTTTCTGCAACCATCAGCATTTCAAACAGAAGTGCACATACCGACAAAATATATTTGCTTCTCCTTGGTTACTAAAGATTTGAATTTAAGATTCTTGACATAATCAAACAAAAGATATTAGATTAAATATTTCGCACAGATAGGATACAAAAGGACAGTATATGTGGGTACAATATTTAACTGTAGACAAGAAGGTTTAGGGTTTACATCCCAGTGCTACCAATCAGCCTCAATCCTGAGATAGTTGGACTGTACAGTGTCTCCTCACTGAGTTTTTAATAATATTTGGTCATTTTGCTGATGCTTTTTTAATAAATGCTGTAAAGGTAAATCACGCAGCATATGTCCTCTTTCATTTTGCAGAACGGGGCGAATAATGTCTTCATAACTCTCATGTCGGGACCGTATTGGTGTTTTCCATTTGCTGCCTGACCCACAGCGCACAGCATTTTCTGAATTCCCCTAAAACTCCTACGTAGAGTGATCATGAAAGATTCCACCCCCCTCCAGCCCTTTTTCTCTCTCTCTCTCTCTCTCTCTCGCTCTCTCTCTCTCTCTCTCTCTTGCTGTAATCATGTGTGCATGCTGGTTGGAACTGAAACTTTACATGTGATTGTAGAACTAAAAGCATGAGGAACACGTGCACATGAAGTCATGTTTTTATATCAGTGTTGCTTCTGAGAGCTAAACCGTCTTGTTTGCAGGTGTGTGTTATTGCTGTCTCTCGCCCGTTAAACAGGATCGGTTTTTGGGTCGGAAACACTGACCTGCTTGCTGCTCTCGAGTTCCTGTCATCATTTCTTTTGAAGCATTTAACAGAAAAGGAAATAAAGCGGGTGAAAAAAGACTTATCAGGCGGTACCATGTGCTAACCTGGATCTTGTTTGAACACATTATGACATCAAAGGTGATTGGCAGGAAAATCCATCTGTGCAGGAAAAGGGAACCCACACCTAAAACTATACAGTGTTATTAGTCAGAGGCCACTGGAACACTTCTTCGGGCTGTATTCGATTTGAGACAATATGTTTCCATGATATATAGTGTCCTGTGGTGTAGTGTTTAGCATGTTCGCCCTTGGGCGCAGGGGATTCAGGTTTGAATCTCAATCTGGGTGGAGTTTCAATTTTCTCCCTGTGTCTGCATGGGTTTATTCTGGGTTCTCTGGTTTTCTGCCACATGGATTCAAGGTTAAATGCCCTAATCTGAATTGCCCCTATATTGTGTGTATGTCTGTGTGAGTGTGTCTGGCCCACCTGAAATTGTGTATCTGAAATGTTCTGCCCTTGATGGGTATGTGGAACCCACTATATTATGTGTGTAGGTGTGTGCCCACTAATGGATTGGCACCCTCTCCTGGCTGTATCTGCCCACCTCATAAAACATTCTCATCCTGGATGCTCATGGATTAGAATGCCCCCCCCCCCCCCCACAAATAAGTTTAAGCAATAGGTAATGGAATGAGAAGGTTATCACGTTGGTTTACAGCAGGGTTCAAGAGCTGGAACTTAAACTCTTCAGATTCTAAGCAGTAATTCTCTACTTGAATCGTTTACTATAATCTGTGGTTGCTCATTAATTATATACACCAAATTCTGTTTCATTCACCTCAATGCACACAGATCGATGTTTTTACATAGCACCAGTGCACACAGCATGGAGAAGAAAGCCGGAGTACGTAGGCTTGTGATGCTGTTTAAGATTTTTACGTTCTAAAACGTCAGTTTTTAAAACATCTGGATTATTAACCTCTTGGAAATCTAAAGGAAAAATGTGATTTTATATTCCACTGTTAATGTGGATGAGTCCAGAGCAGTGACTCTGATGCTCAGTATAAATCCATGGGTCATGTTAAACCAGACTGTATAGCGATTAAGTAACACAACTCATTAGTAACAGCAGCCTGCCAGCGAATGACAATCTCAGTGAAGACTGCAGATGGCTTTGTGTGCATTTCTCCTCCCTCAGACAGCGAATGCCGTAAAGTTATGATGTCATGGGTTGTTTCCGTGGCAGTTTGGTAGTCCGTATGCCAATGAGATAACCACCAGCCCAACAGAGCGAGTGTGTGGGTTGGGAATTCGGGCTTTTAGCTTAATGGGGTTCATGTCTCAACAGCTTGATGATTATTATTATTATTTTATTTATGTAAAGAAATTGCATAGTAATTATTTTTACTTTCAAACTCATTAGAGGAAAAACTTGTTTAGGAGTGTTGGTCTAAGGTTTCGGGTTTCAAACCTCAAGTCCACTAAAAAGTTTTCCGTGAGGACCCATAAACAAGGCCACTTGGCCCTTATTTCTCCAGGGGTCTTGAGATCTGTCCCTAAACATCAAGTTGGAATACCTTTAAGTCATTCTGCATAAACATGGCACGGTGACGTGGTGGTTAGCACGTCTGCCTGATCCAGGTTTGAATCCCCAACTGTGTGGAGTTTCCATGTTCTCCTCATGTCCATGTGTCTGTTTTCTCTGGGATCTCTGGTTTTCTCTCACGGTCCAAACCAGGATTTCAGGTAAATTGGATGCTTTATATAGGTGTCTGTGAGTGTGTGCCCTGTGATGGATTGTACACTGTCCTGGGTGTATCTGCCCAGTGCCTGAAACACTCTCCCCTGGATGGGCATGGGGAAACCCCTCCAGGTTTAAATCCCGATCTGGGTGGACTTACCATGTTCTCCTCATGTCCCCGTTTTCTCCAGGTTCTCTAGTTTCCTCCCACAGTCCAAAAACATGGATTCAAGGCTGTGAGTCAGCATAGCGATAGATTGGTGCCCTGTACTTGGTGTAACTGCGTTCTCCCGTGGATGGGCAGGGCGAACCCCTCTGCAACCCTAATATAGGATTAAATGAAAGATATAACTTTCACGTCTCTGGTTCTACTGAAGAAGATCTTGTTTTGTGGAACAGCACCTGCTTAGAAGTATGAACATTAGATTGGTTTAATAAATACTGTGTTTATCAGAATGAGCCAGTCTGCAGCGCAGTGGAATAACGTGTTACAGTATGAACTGGAAATTCTGACTCCTGCGTCTCGTCTCACATGCATCTGAAGTCAAGATCTGGCTTCTGAGCTAAACTTCTCCATATGAGATTGAGACGATTGGAGGTGGTGGTACTGTACTGCAGAAATCCAACGATGGAGAGTGTGTGGGTGCATGTGCAATATCCTCTTTCAAAGTACCCCTGCTCGGCTGCGGCGCGGCGGATTCCTGTGGTCAGCTCTCACCAGAGGACTTCAGCGAGGAAAAATTCCTTTTAAACTGGCTGTGCGCCACAGCATCAGGTCCTGATGACTTTAACAAAGGCTTAGGAAGCGAACACATTGAGAGTTGTAGTTGTTAGTGGTGGTTATTTTATTAAATTGATTGCTTTGCAAGTACCCTGTGCATTACTAATTGAGTATATGCTTTAAACGCAACCCTGGAAATTGTAGACGTTGGGAGTTCATTTATTAAAACTTATTTTTAGCTCACTTGAATCCTTTGTCCGTTTTTATTGGGAACAGGAGAGAAGTTTTTAACCCTAACTAGTGATAGATTCTAATAAAATGTGAGTCAAATGGGATACACTTTTCAAAAATCGAGAGAGCACAAAAAAAGCGTAGTTACATCGTACTTGGAAATTTTTACATCGCATGACCTACTGCCCAAAAAAAAAATAGTAAGTATTAAAAATAGAAGCTCAACTTAAATCAATATAATATACAGTATACGTGGGCAGCACGGGGGGCTTAGTGGTTAGCACGTTCGCCTCTCAGCGCTGGGGATTCCCGGTTCGAATCCCAATCTGGGTGGAGTTTCC
>JAOUQT010329036.1:0-24379 GCA_025769995.1 Xyliphius kryptos
GATCTAGGGGGGGGGGGGTGAACGTTTTGGGCACTAGACCGATACAACCAGGACAGGTCACTATTTTATCGCTGGGCACACACACATACAGTTTATTTTTGTTACTTATTTTGCACAATTCTGTGTTAACAGTTTTCTTTTCCATCATGATCATACTGTTGTATAACTGTAAACTTCACAAATTCTGCTCTTAATTATTTGATTTGTAACCACACCTTTTTGTAAATGTGATTTATGTGTTATACACTTATTCTCTTCCACTTAAACCTCTACTAGGGTTGTGGGGGGTTTCCCACTCAGGACAGGATGCCAATCTATTGCTGGGCACACACTCACTCACAAAGACTATATGGGGCAATTTAAAGCAGTGAAATACCAAGAAACGGAGAACCCAGAGGAAACCCACACCGAAACGGGGAAGACATGTAAACTCCACTCAAATTGGAAATCGAACCTGGAATCCCCAGCACCCCCAGCTAACCACTAAAGCACCGTGCCGCCCATAAATGACTGAACTTCAGTTGAATTGCTCTTTAACTGTCCCTTCGCCTCATGCAGTACTGGGCGCGAATCAAACCACAGAATCGACTCTTTTTAAATATCCGACACAGTGCGCTTGCGATTCCCGTCAATGTAGAAGCGAGCGCCGCTGCCCGGGGGCGGGATTTCTGCTCCACCGACAGGAGGCAGGATCACGATCGATCACTTGGGAAAAGTCTGGAGAAAGAGGAGGAGGAGAGGGAGGATTGCTTTCCCGAGCGGAGGGTGACTCTGATGTGAGTGAACGTGCGCTGCGGACGGATCCGGACTTTACGGTGTGTAGCGCCGCGTGAGATCCGAATCCCGCGTGCAGCGCTGTTCCGCTTTCGGGACTTTTTTGCTCCGAGAAAGAAATCAGATGCGTTTGACTGAGATTGCAGTTTGAGGAGGTAACAGCGCCGCCGCGTTTGCAGCAGTTTGTCCTCGAGCCGCTCCTCCTCGCGCTGAATGGATGGGCATGGGGCAAACGGGATCTTACTACCCCGGGGCTGAGCGCCTCCTCAACCCCTGCCTGCTGCTGCTGCTGCTGCTCACCGCCACACTGCTGCCCAGATCCGGTGAGCGTCTCTCCTCTCATTCTGTCTATCTCTCTCTCTCCTCTCTCCTCCGGACTTTTAAACCTCCTTTAAACCTGCAGTTCTATTCAGTTAATTCCTCCAGCTGCGAGCTTTGGATCTGACCTGTCCCAAAAACCCAGGGTTATTGATCCGCTGAAGTCTGAAAATCTGCTCTCATCAATTCTCTGAACTCAGATTCTGATCCTGCTTCATCTAAATTTCAACATTAACCTATAAACTGAAATCGGGTTTTTTTTTTTTAGAGTTTCTTTAGAAATCCTTTTCTAAATCACCTTTAATAACGACATTCCCCAAAAACCCTCAAAGATTCTCTCCTTTAACCTTCCTGCAGTTGCCACAGATTACCAAATAATATCGGCTTACCCCGCAGAACTGGAGATGAGTCATTATAAGATGAATAAAAGACTCAGAAGGCTTTAAAAAAAAACATCGTACCTACAAATCTATTCAGTTTATACCTCTAGCTGTGACCTCGGGACCTGACCTGTCCCAAAAACCCAGGGTTATTGATCCACTGATCTCTGAAAATCTGCTCCCATCAATTCTTTGAACTCAGCTTCTGATCCTGCTTCATCTGAACTTCAACATTAACCTATCAACAGAAATCGGGTTTTTAGAGATTCTTTTCTTAATCACCTATAATAATGACATGCCCTAAAAACCCCAAAGATTCTCTCCTTTAACCTTCTTACAATTGCCACAGATTACTAAATAAAATTGGCTTATCCAGCAGAACTGGATATGAGTCATACATGCTTTATAAACTTCATACCTGCAGTTATATTTCATTTATTCCACCAGCTGCGAGCTTTGGACCTGACCTGTCCCAAAAACCCAGGGTTATCAATCCACTAAAGTCTGAAAATCTGCTCTCATCAATTCTCTGAACTCAGCTTCTGATCCTGCTTCATCTAAATTGCAACATTAACCTATAAACTGAAATCGGGTTTTTTAGAGATCCTTTAGAAATCCTTTTCTAAATCACCTATAATAGTGACATTCCCCAAAAAAATTTGGTTTAAGATTTTTTGAAAACAAGATTCTATCCTTTTAACCTTCTTACAATTGCCACAGATTACCAAATAATATTGTCTTACCCAGCAGAACTGGAGATGAGTCATTATGAGATGAATAAACGACTCAGAAGGCTTTATAAACGTCATACCTACAGTTCTATTCAGTCTATTCCTCCAGCTGTGAGCTCGGGACCTGACCTGTCCCATAAAACCCAGGGTTATTGATCCACTGAAGTCTGAAAATCTGCTCTCAACAATCCGTCTGTGGCTGTTGTAAGCTCAGGCGTGAGGGTGTTGGGCTTGCCAACTGAAGGTTGGTGGATCAAATCCCAGGTTCACTGACGCTACCAATGTGGGTCCTAGAAGAACAACCTTAAATCTATTTGCTCGGGGGGGGAGGGGGGGGGGCTGTATGGTCAAGCTGGTGTACTTGTAAATCGCTTTGGATGAAAAGCATCTGCTAAATGACCAAATGTTATGTAAAGCTTCTAAACTCAGCTTCTAATCCTCCTTCATCGGAACTACTCACTAACGATGTGCACAAAAAACACTTATAAGATTTTCTCTTGGAACCTTCCTACAGTTGCCACGGCTTACTAAATAATATTGACTGACCCCACATAACTGGAGATGAGTCATTATTGGATGAATAAAAGATTCAGAAGGCTTTATAAACGTTATACCTGCAGTTTCATTCAGTTTATTCCTCCAGCTGTGAGCTCGGGATCTGACCTGTCCCATAAAACCCAGGGTTATTGATCCACTGATCTCTGAAAATCTGCTCCCATCAATTCGTCTGAAAGCCTGTGAAGTTAGCTCCTAATCCTCCTTCATCTGAACCTTAACATGAAATCTGTATTTTAGAGTTATTGAAATGACAGATAACAATAATAAAATTTTAAATACTCCTCGTCTTTCGGCGTTATACCCTTTATTATTTAGCCACAGCGATGAACCCGCATATTCGACTTGGCAGAGTGTTTTACGTCGGATGCCCTCATTCTCTACCGGGCTTGGGACACACAGACTATGGGGACTAAGCAGCCGATTCACCTTAAAGCCATGTTTTTGGACCGTGGGAGGACGGGGAGAACGAGGAGAATGTGGAAACGTCAACCAGATTGGGATTTGAACCTAGTGCTGAGAGGCGAGCATGCTAACCACTAAGCCACCGTGCCTCACCTCCAATAACGATGGGAACAAAGACACTCAAAATACAAATACAAATAAAATAAAAGACTCAGAATGCTTTATAAACTTCTCATTGTGTTTAATTTAGAGAGCCGTTCTGATTTACCATAATGGAAATCTCTATTCTGCTACCTTTATTTTAGTCTAAAACACTTTATCTTCACACCACAGTGTTTTTAAACACAATGCATGTCCTCTTGGAGTCCAGACCCTTTGTTTGGGTTTATATGATTTAAGTTAATCTCTGAAGACCAATAGTAGGTTTTTAGATTCAGCCTCTTTATGAGCATTTAGGTTCCTGACGTCTTGGATTTTATTGTGTGATGACATTAGAACGGGTTTTATTTACCTTGTAGCTGAATATTAAATTGTTATCCCAGTTGAAATCTCAGACCAGATTACCACTCCTCAGTACTGTGTAGGATTTTCCTTTGTATTTAGTGACTGGTGATCCAGCTGCATGGTTGGACTATCTCATTTGGACCTGTCTGGTCCAGACCCTCTGATATGGCTGTTTTGTGATATATTCTGTGCATTTGACTTCAGAATCCTGAATGAATGATTGTTGGAGCTCTGCTTATTCATACTGCTTGCATGATGTAATGGAGTCGCTTTGCTTCAAGTTGTTGTAGAGACAGCGGTAAGAGAACGCTGATGGTGCAAGACAGTTTTCAGAGCTGGCTTTAATAGAAATCTGTCTCGCCTCATTAATAAATCTGTGTGTTTTGATTGTGATTTGTGATCTGAAGCAAAAATTGTGTTGGTGTTGATGATTAATCCATTAATTGAATATGTGTCAAGTACTTATTGAGTCCTAAAGGTCAAATTCTGGGTTTCATTTTGGATGTTGACAAGATGTGATGGTAAACTCTGGGAAACATTTTTCAGATTGGACAAATAATCGATGCCACACACACACACACACACACACACACACACACACATATATATATATATATATATATATATATATATATATATATTAGAGCAGCCAATTAACCTTGAATCCATGTTTTTGATTTGAAAAACCTGGAGAAAACCACACAGGCACGGGGAGAACATGGACATCGTGAGGCAGTTGTGTGGTTAAGGAACCAGCCTTGCCACCTAAGCGTCCCCAGTTTGATTCCTGGTCTCACCAAGTACTATGGCTGAAGTGCTCTTGAGCAAGGCACCCAACCCCAATTATTCCCCTGGCGTCTTATACAAGGTTGTCCAGCACTGCGGGCACATGTGCTCACGTTACTCAGTGTGTGTATATGTGTGTGTTTCGAAGGAAACTGGAGAGCCTGGAGGAAACCCACGCAGATATTGGGAGAAAAGGTAACCCCACCCAAATTAGGATTCGAACCTGGATCCCCAACACTGAGAGGCGAACGTATTAACCACTAAGCCACCACGCCATCCTGTTTCGTTTACTTTTGGCATAAATTATTAAAACGGCTTCATTGTATACAAGTGATGTCGACATTAATACCCAGAGTGCAAAGTGTGTGTGTTTTCGTTACAGGTTTGGTAGTTCCCACAGTTCCCTTAATCTATATTCAAACAGATGCGCTAATTGGATATTTGTTTGAATCGAGGGCTGGATGCGGTCCACGGACTGCGTTACAGTCTCGCTTTCAGGTTCCTCTGTCTGTTTGACAGACTTTATCCTCGCAATTTAGCAGGCATGCGTCGTCTCTTTGTTGGTCTGATAGCTTAGGGAACGCAGCCAATTCCTAGTCTCGGTGCATGACACCGGGTTCCCGTGCAACATGAGCCGGCTGAGGTGCTATGACCAGGAGAAATTCACGATGTTTTTAAAGTGGACAAACGATTCCACTTGCAGGCTGTTCGGCGCTGCTGAGTTGGTGGATTTCCAAATATGCAAGAAAGATCAGATTGCCTCTGTATCTTTTTTTCTCTCTCGTGTCTCTTTTTTCTGTTGTTTTCTGGTTTTGTTTCTCTTATTGAGCAGTTTTAGTGATTTTGAAAAAACACTACAGACCATTCATTCATTTATTCATTCATTCATTCATTCATCCATTCATTCATCTTCCGCTTATTCCTTTATGAGGGTCGCAGGGGGGTTTCCCCATGTCCATCCAGGGGAGAATGTCTCGGGTGCTTGGCAGATACTCCCAGGACAGGGCACCAACCCATTGCACACTACAGACCAGATAGTAAAAATGATCTGGCCATAATAAAATGGCTACATGAAAACAGCGCTAATGCTTGGATTCATCATTTCATCCATTATCTTCTGCCTAATCCTCTACTAGGGTCACGTGGGGGTGGTGGGTGGTTCTCCATGCCCATCCAGGGGAATGTTTTGGGCGCTGGGCAGATACACCCAGGACAGGGTGCCAATCCATCGCTAGACACACACGGGAAGAACATGGAAGCTCTACCCAGATCGAGATTCGAACCTGGATCTCCAAGGCTGAGAGGCAAACATGCTAACCACTATGCCACCGTGCCGCCATTATGGATAATAACTAGATTATTCATTTTTTAAAAGAAACATTATGTTAAAACAATGCACAGATATTTACAGCAATAAAAGCACGTCCTCGTTTTGAGGTGCACCTCTAAAGCTCCTGATCTGACACTGTGGTCCTGGAGAAAGTGCGATTGTCCATGCAGTACAGTGCAGCTCTGTGTCACACTACATTTCTCATCCACTGAATGGATTAAAGTATTAAAACTCCTACGCATTACAACTGCAGGAGCGTTTATGACTCATTCTAAGCTGGTTCCTCTCATACTGCTATAGCAAGTTCTAAATCTCTAAAGGATTCCTTCAGAATTCTATAGTCTCCGTGTATGTAGGATTGGTTGTCCTTTCATCCAGAAGACCATGTCAAGGTCTAATACTGATGATTTTAATACTGATGATTTAGGAAATGGTCTCACACAATTATCATTGTAGTTTATCTTAGATCTTTATGGCTAGCTCCATGTACTGGGGTATCGTTACAGTCATGCTGAAACAGGAAAGGGCCTTCACCCAACGGTCCCACTAAGCTGAAGGCATGAAGTTTTAAAATGCAGGTCTGTTGTTAGTTTAATTTACACTCTGAAGGGGTTTAGTCTACTGTGACAGAGAAAGAAATTTTATGAAGTAAACTAGAATAAAAGTATTCTGAGCTTTTGTTCTATAAGTGAAATGAATTAAATCAAGGAATAGAAAGAAATGGAAAGCTAAAGTTCATGGACAAACATTAAAAGGTGTAATTTTTTGGCCACATTTGAGAAATGGAACTATTAGGTGTCCTATGTTGTGTCCACATGTGGGTTGGGATGACGTCCTAATATTTTGTCCACACATCGGATGGCGGGATAATAATTTGGCCAGCGATTTCCCAATTCTATTCCACGTGTCCTAATATTTTGGCCACTTATCTGATGGTGTCTTAACGTTATGCCCACAGGTTGTGTGGGATGGCGGCATAAAATTTGCAGTGAGATAGTGTCCTAAAACTTTGTCCAGTGATGGGATGGTGTCCTAATGCCATGTCCTTATGGTGTATGGGATGATATTCTAATTTTTTGCCACACATGGAATGTCTTCTAATGTTTTGTCCACATGTGGGGTGGAATAGCATCCCAATATTTTGGCCAGTGATGGGATGGTGTCCTAATGCCATGTCCACATGGGGGGTGGGATAGCATCCTAATATTTTGGCCACACATCGGATGGTGTCCTAACATTATGCCGACAGGTTGTGTGGGATGGCATCATACAATTTTGGCCAAATGTGTGGTAGGATAGTGTCCTAAAACTTTGTCCAGTGATGGGCTGGTGTCCTAATGCCATGTCCACATGGTGTATGGGATGATATCCTAATTTTTTTTGCCACACATGGAATGTCTTCTAATGTTTTGTCCACATGTGGGGTGGAATAGCATCCCAATATTTTGTCCACATGTTGAATGGGATGGCGACCTCATTTTTTTGCCACACACAGCGTGGTCTGATGTTTAAGCTTTGAGTTTTAGAAGCGCAGATCCTAAACTTCTCCTTGCCCCATAACCCCCCTCCCCACTGCAGGCAGTTGTGAAAGTTCACTCCTGCTAAAACAGGAGGCAGTGGGGGGCGCAGTTGACCTCTCTGCCCTGGCCAAATTCCACATCTTGAAATTTCCCTCACAGCACACATCGGAGAAGCGAGGGCCCCTTCTGCAGCGGAGCAGCACCTCAGCCGTGCCTGGCCGCTCTGACAACAGCTTTCCAGTGCGTTTAATTGCAACAAGGGTGAGCACTGTGCTCCTAAACGCCACACTTCACCCTGCAGATTAGCGCCCACTGAAACAAACACGCTGTTTTTTTGGCGCTCGCCTCGGGTTTATTACAGGTTCATGTTTATGATCCCGGCTGAAGCAGAAAGGAACATCAGGAACACCGGGATCTTTAGTTTTTTTCACTGCAGAGACATCAGTGTTGGGTTATAAATGACTCATGGTGGACGACTGAGCGCGGCTTCACTATTTGCCAGCACACAGACACATTCTGACCCGATCTGTGAGAATGTGAGGTGAACGTATTCGCTGTTATGAATACTTTATGATGTGCTGCCCTCACCTGGGGGACCCCGGAGACATTCCATTCCTCGCTCGCTCTGAAATTACAAACAGCTTTGAGGGATGAGGGTGCTGGACTGCTTCCATTCTCTTATTCCTTCTATAATCTGGTGGCTCATGGTCGCTGTTACTACATCTACAGTTCCTCTTTTAGCAGATGCTTTTATCCAAAAAAACGTCCTACAAATGAGAGAACAACACACATCAGTAGTTCAACACCAACCAGCTACATTAGTGTCATCAAACCTGGCTTCAAGTCTAAATTTAACCCTAAATTTTTGTTTTCTATCAAGTGCTTTAGAAGAAGCTGTGCTCTGAGTTGTTCCATGAGGTTGAATCACCAGGCGACATTTATCACTAGAGTGTAGAGAGTGATTTGGGGTATATTTTTGAGCTAATGTAGGAGGAGCAGATCCTGAGATTGGCCCAAGTCCTTAAGCAAACAGGTCTGTACGGTCTTTCAATACACAATTGTTAACTGCAATTGAAAATCTGATCTGTTTTGTATTGAAAATGTGGTTTTATGGTCAATCTGGTAATCTGTAATTTAAATTTATTTCATCCTGTTGTTGAATCTTATTTATCCAGGTATTATCATTTATCTTGTATGGGTATATATAAATGGATTATACAGCCGGTAATTTGATGCATCGACACGTCTGCAAGAGAATCGATTAATGTTTTAGTTATTATATAATGTATATATAATAAGAAAGGCAAGGTGGCTTAGGGGTTAGCACGTTCGCCTCTTCGCTCTGGGGATTCCCGGTTAGAATCCCGATCTGGGTGGTGTTTTCATGTTCTTCGTGTCTTCTATGTGGGTTTTCTTTGGGTTGTCCGGTTTCCTCCCACAATCCAAAAACATGGATTCAAGGTAAATTGTTTGCTCTAAAATGCCCCTATAGTCTGTGTGAGTGCCCAGTGATAGATTGGCGTTCTGTCCTGGGTTTATCTGCCCAGCGCCTGAGACGTTCTCCCCTGGATGGGCATGGGGAACCAAACAACCCCCACAACCCTCGTAGAGGATTGAGGTATTATATCCAGTTTGTTGAATGTTATCTGACTTGCCAGATATGAAAGAAATGTGTCTTTAGAGTTACACTGCCATTTGGAAAATGAAGGTAATTGCGACAGTGAAATGTTTTATAACAATGTGTACTTTCTTGTACTTTTTGTGGTGAAAAAATGTCAGAAGCAACCTTTTGCCTCTGAGCATCTTCACCTCACTTCACTTTGCTAAGTTTGGACATTTTTGATTTAGAGGTGAATACGGTCTGACGGTAACTCTTGCTTCTCTTCCCAAATATTTGAAATCACCACAGAATTCAGTCCTAAAGGTTGGTTCCACTCTTAACCGAAGCCTTCGTTTTTGGAATGCATCGTCCGAAAGCTCATAAGTGATGGTCCCGTGTTTACATGAGTTTGGCTGTGCGCTCGTCTTTGTGGTGAGAGGACAAAAAGTTTGAAATGCCTTCCATATGGATTTTTGGCATCGAAGTGGTGTGTAACTCCAGATGTGGAGATTTGGTGACCCCTGAAATTGCTTTCCCATAAATCCCTTTCCCATGTGTGAGGGACGCTTCTGTGCATGGTTTTGGAAACTCTTCCTGTTTTAGATTATTGCCCCAAAATTGGATCTGGAAGTTTGATTGCAGATAGAAATATTTAAAATAATTTCTAAATTCACGTATTTTGTACTTTTCCCAGTGGTTATAGATGAGAAATATGAATCTGGTGTCTGTCACCTCATCAAACTTAAATGCTAGGAACAACGAGAAGCTGTTAAATGCACAGATAAACGTGAGCTGTAGACTTTTTTTATTAAATATGATTTTGAAAGAATCATTTTAACACACTCATTCAAAATGAGTTGACTTTTTTTATATAGCACTTTTTATAGAAGTGTATTTTCCTAAAGCAGCTGTAGAAGCTGAAGCTGAACCCTAAAGAACAAGTCGACGCGACCGTGGCATTAAAACAAACTCCTTAACATTTCTGGTTTGTGGGGACCAAGGAACCCATCCTCCTTGAGCGACCATGCAGAATTAACAGGGTCTAAACAATAATAAGATATAGGTTGTTTATGTGGCAGCATGGTGGTGTAGGGCTTAGCATGTCCACCTCTCAAATCCCAATGTGGTTGGAAATGGCATGTTCTCCCTTTGTCTGCATGGGTTCTCTCCGTGTTTTCCGGTTTTCTCCAACAGTACAAAACCATGGTTTCAAGGTGAATTGGCTGCTCTAATTTACCCCATATATTCTATGTATCTAAGTGCGTGAGTGTGTGCCGAGCAATAGATTGGCGCTGTGTTCTTTGTGTATTTACCCAGCACCTGGGATGTTTACCCCTGGATGGGCATGGGAACCCCCCTCCCAAGACCCTAGTAGAGGATTGCATGAAAGATAATGAGGTGAGGTTGTGTATAGGGCGGCACAGTGGTGTAGTGTTTAGCATATCCATTAGCATATGTGAGGAGATGCTATGTCTTCACCATTTTAGCATTGATTTTATCTGGTTTCCTCCCACAGTCCAAAAATGAGGATTTAAGGTGAATCGCCAGCTCTGAATTGCCAAAATATAGTGTGTGCCCAACAATAGATTTATAGTATTTGCACAGCTCCCGAAACGTTCTCTTTTGGATGGGCATGGGGAACCTACGCCGTGACCCTGGAAGAGGATTATAACGATAAAATGAGAATCTGTAACAACAAATAATTTGTCATGTGTAGTAACGTATACATTTAACTCCTGCTATACAGACAGATAGCAACTAAAATAAAAGGTTGTATTTGATTGGTAAGAATATAGTAATGAAAATCAATAAAAATCTGCCAAAACACAGTAAGATTATTTTTTTAGCCAAATGGAATCATTGTTTAAGACTCTTTGTTGTGCCCTTTTCACATTCTGGTATATTTTTTGTGTTGTATGAATTCATTATGTCTAAAAAAAATCTAAAATATTAAAAACGCAAGTACAAAAAAAACCCCATTCATCTGCATTTATCTGAGAAGGAGATAAAAATCTGATAAACTGCCCTAAAAGCATATTGCAAGCCCATTGCATTAACATCGGAATGTTCTCCACATGCATCGCCTCTCAGACGGCTGCAGATTCCCCACAAACACAGCTGGCTGAGGTGCTGGAGGCACGTGAGTTTGCTAGGAGACAGGGTCATGTGGAGACAGGGTAAAAAAACCTTCCTGTTAGTGAACAGGCGTGTGGCATACCCAGCTAATGTGGTTACTTTCACTGCTGGTATTCCGCCGGTCCGTTGCCCTGATTAGTGACCTTCCCTGAATCATTATCACCTGCGAGCATGTGCAGAAGAATTCTAATGCACATCATACCACATCACGGTTAGGAATTGCTATGGTAACTCGATACAGCAGAAATGCTGCCACATTGAGAAAAGCTACTTACGAGCCCATTAAAGCACAGTGGAGAGCGAACGCTCTCTGATCGGGTTGCCAAAAGAATCAGCTTTCCGTCCACTGGCGAACTCTCAACCTGCAGCTCATCTGGATCTGTTCATCTGCATATATGAGCTCAACTTCCTTAAGTAAAACTGTTTTGGGGTGTTTAAATTGATTAGTATTTACACCCCTAGTCTGCAATGAACAAAATCTGGGTCCGGAACCGGACTGCGGTCCACCTGACTTCTGCTTTATAAGGTTCACATCTTTGTTTTTCATCTTGTTGTCCATCCAATCAGTTTTACTTATTATACACAGGGAGCGCTGGGGTTCGAATCCCAATCTGGGTGGTTTCCATGTTCTCCCTGTGTCATGAGAGTTCTCTAGTTTTCTCCCACAGTCCAAAACCTGTGGCAGTTATAGGCTTATGGTTTACCACCTTGCAACCTGATGGTTACTGGTTTCCAGTCCCATCAAGGGTGAAATGCCCTTGGGCAAGGTACCTACATACCTAAACACACCTCATTTTGCTTATAACAGGTCTTTTGTGATGTAACGTAGTCAAGTTTTTAAAGTGAACACTGATTGCTGACTAACAGGTTTCCGGTTTCTCTAACAATCAAATGCTGTCATCTAGAGGCCAGATTACAGAATGCAGTTTATATAAAACATTGGAGAAATAACTGGTATTTTATATCACGCATAGATACGAATGTGAGGTGCTCAGAGGTGTATGTTATTGTCAATAATGTCACGGCTCGACAAACTGCTCAGCCAATTTCATTTTTTTTTTATTCCTCTCACTTTATTAACATGTTAACATTAATTATAAGGTCTCTGGCAGAATTTTTGTCATTGTTTGTTCAGTTGTTAGATAAAACAGGCTATTCAAATCCAAAGCAATAGCATGTTTTAGACAAAACGACACACACATTGAAGAACTTCATCTACAGTTACACCCAGAAAACGTGATCTCCGCCAATGCGAAGGCTTTTCTGCAAACAGACTCTTCTCTCTGCCTTGCCTTTGTACCACAACAGCGCTTCCATATTGTTTTACAGCCTGTCGCTGAAACCCAATCCCAGCATGCTTTGTCATGCCGGCTGCAGTGAAGGATGCTGGGCTGCTCTTCCACCGCTGGCTGCTCTCCGCCATCATCTGATAATCAAATCAGACGGATTTGAATGGGCTGCACTTGGCAGGCTGCGGTGGGAGGCCGCTCGCAGCGCGAGATTGAGTCATTACAGGCGTGTTAATGGAGAGGCTGAAGCCTATATCAGATTGTGAAAGGCCTCTCACTCTTTCTTTTCTCCCGCTCTCACTCTGAGGTAATGCACTTGGCTCATGCTTGAGCAGGTCGCGTCTTATGGTGTGTGATGTGCTGGTTTCTCGCCCCCCCCGTGCATTTTATTTTGTGCCGTGTCATCTCCGGGTAATGCAGGGAAGTGCTGCGAGTGTGAAAACGTATGATCAATAACAAACCTCCTCCCATTTTGTTTAGAATTGATGAGCATCTCAAGGTACAATAGATGTTTAAAAGACGGAGCATTCTTCCACTGTGAAGTGTTTCACTATAAGGCCATTGAATCGTTATAAATATTTATCCCCAGTTCAAATATACATCGTCATGCTGTAAGTACTGACAGATGAGGGCCTCATTTCCAGAACTGGCGCGAGTCCAACTGAAGTGTTTACTGTGACTATGTCTTATCTTTTATATTCTTAGAGCTTCCGTTTTATTTGATCTTATTGGTGCACTAAGCCAGGTCCTTTAATGATAAGAGGAGATTTCACACTTGACCGTCTGCCCGTACCCCGCAGTGTAAAACAAGTCAAGGAATCTGACCTTGAGTAAATGCTTATGCTGGGCACACCCTCGCTACAGAAAATCTCGTTTGGACAGATCCGGGACGTACGGAGAAATATTTGCACATACCTGACCTCACACTACGCACTTTGGAAATGTGAAACTTTGCTTTTAATCAATACTTGGGGTGGATGCATTAATCTGTCAGAAATATAACTGTGCTATTTACAAATCACACACAGGGTATTTTGTTTCAGAATTTATCTTTTAAAAGGTTCTGTACTTTAGTCGGAAAGCAATGGAAGCCATAAAACTGTAGAAAATGGAAACAAATCCAATTTTGAAGGTGGATATGGTCTTTCAGTGAAAAGTTAGCATGTTTTTCACATGTAGGGTCAGCTGAAGGACTGATTACATCAAAGGCTGTGAATGTGTCTGCCATATGTCCTCTAGTGTCCGATACAGGATGCAACTCCAGCGTTCTCCAAGAAACTGACAAGTTAAAATTATACAGTACTGTTATTTTTTTTTATTTTGTACTCACTCATTCATTCATTTATTCATTATCTTCTGTTTATTCCTTTATGAGTGTCGTGGTGGGGTTCCCTCTTGCCCATCCAGGGGAGAACATCTCGGGCGCTGGGCAGATACACTCAGGACAGGGCGCCAATCTATCGCTGAGCACACACTCACTCACACATCCACACACATACACACACTATACAGGGCAATTTAGAGCATTCAATTTACCTTCAACCTATGTTTTTGGACTGTGGGAGAAAACCAGAGGAAACCCACGTGGACATGGGGAGAACATGGGAACTCCACCCATATCAGGACTCGAACCGGGAATCCCCAGCGCTGTGAGGCGAACCACTAAGCCACCGTGCCGCCCAAAATTTTGTACTGACAAATTAAAATTATGTAGTACTTACTTAGGGCGGCACGGTGGCTTAGTGGTTAACACATTTGCCTCTCAGTGCTGGGGATTTCCGGTTCAAATCCCTATCTGGGTGGAGTTTGCATGTTCTCCCTGTGTCTGCGCGGGTTTCCTCCGGGTTCTCCGGTTTCCTCCCACATTACAAAAACATGAAGGTAAATTGAATTCTATAAATTGTCCTGTATAGTGTGTGTATGTGTGTGTGACTATGTGAGTGAGTGTGTACCCAGCGATGAATTGTTGCCCTGTCCTGGGTGTATCTGCCCAGCGCCCGAAACGTTCTCCCCTGAATGGGCATGGGGAACCCCCCCCCTTGACCCTCATAAAGGAATAAGCGGAAGATGATGAATGAATGAATAGTACTTACTTATGGGATTTATTCAGTATTTACCATTTAGAATTATATAGTACTGAGTCGTGAGATTTATTGATTACTGACAAATTGAAATTTTTTTGTACCGAATCATGAGATTTATTTAGTTCTGACAAATTGTAATTATACAGTACTGACTTTTCATTTCATATTGTTGTGATTTATTGACTGAATAAGTTTAAATTTACGAAATAAAGCAAAATTTGATGTAGTTTTCTGTTTTCTGTAAAGGATAAAGTTGGCAGACGTTACAAATCAATGACTTTTTTTTTTAAATAGAATGTCTGGTAGTTTTACCTGTTAAGTGCATTGAGTCCATACGAGGTGATAGAACATCCCAAAAACTAGGTCCTTTACCGGCTGTGAGGAGAAAGTTCCCATAGAAAGTGTTAAATAATCATTCCTATTCAGAACTATCGTGTTTGGACATGGTGGAGGTTTTTCATAGTCATGTCATGCATTCCTAAAAACTGATGTAATTTTTTTAAACACTTAAACAAATTAAATTGCTGTGCATCTTGGTCATTTTTAAATAAACCTGTGGTGTGGCTGACATCACACAGTGTTCTGAGCGTTCAGTTAAACGGGGAATTCTCCGAAGCCCAACGAGTAATCTATCAATGCGGTAATTTTCAATACAGTTAGATTTTGTTGGATTTTATTTTTAAACACATTCATTAAAGTACATTCCATGATAAGTGAAGAAAATGTTGCTGTTTTCCTTCGAAAAGAATTCCTGACAGTTCAGAATCACTTACATTGAGAACAACCAGTTCACCTACTGCCATGTTAACCAACCTCCATCCAGAGTGGACACGGCTCCTTTTAGGTCAACTTATTGTCTGTTATCATTTCCACTCAGTTAAAGATGGACTTTGTAGTTCTACAATTACAGATTTAAGTCTTTTTTTGTGGAATACAGTACATACTGTGTACGTCCCCTTTACTCAGTTCTCTAATGCAGCGTTTATCAAATGGTGGGTCATGACCCTAAAAAGGGTCGCGGAAACATTCTTGGTGGGTCGCAGGCAGCTTGTAAAAAATAAATACAGTGGAACTTCTGTTTTCACTCTCACGGTTTTGGTGTGCATCAATTTTCATCTCTCTTTTTTACGTCTCTATTTTTGCCGGTAGCTTCGGATTTAATCAGCATGATCACGTGACATGAACACGTCTCAATGTACCCCAGTTAATCCCCCCCCCCTTCCCCCCACGTAAATTTATTGGCGAGAATGGTATAGGCCACATGCACTGAAAGTCACCGTTCATAAGTTCCATTGTGGAAAATTAAATAATTTGGATCGAAAATAGATAAGAGTTAAACATTTATTTACTGTTTACATTGGTGTTTTATATTCATTTAAAAAAAAGAATATAAAATACTGTATAGTTTTCTATTTTTATTATAGAATTTTATATAGATTTTTTTTTATAAATTCTATTTATACTGTATTTTTAAAATGTTATTTATATACCGGTGTTGGACAATGAAACTGAAACATCTGTCATTTTAGTGTGGGAGGTTTCATGTTTAAATTGGAGCAGCCTGGTGGCCAGTCTTCATTAATGTCTCATTGAACCAGTCAGGGCAGAGTGTGAAGGTTTAATTAGCAGGGTAAGAGCACAGTTTTGCTCCAAATATTGCAATGCACACAACGTTATGGTTGACACACCAGATTGATGGACATAAAAGTGACGTTGAACACATCTGCACAGTCACCAGATCTAAATATTATTAAGCCACTTTATGGTTTTGTAGGAGCGAGTCAGGAAATGTTTTCCTCCACCAGTATCACGTAGTGACCTGGCCACTATCCTGCAAGAAGACCACTGTGCAGGACTTGTAAAATTCATTCCCAAGACCAATTGATGCTGTATTGGCCGCAAAAGCAGGCCCTACACCATACTAATACATTATTGTGCTGTTTCAGTTTCATTGTCCAACACCTGTATATATATACATATAATAGTTTTTAGTATTCTCAGTTTCTTGAAGTAATTGCTCTTAAATGCACTTTGCATGCAGATATGTGGTTTTGAATATAATTTAAATAAATTCTAAAAAAATAGTTTGGATTCGCTTTATATTCTTAAAGTGGGTCGCAATTTAATGACCATGAGAAAATGTGGGTCTCGGACCGAGACCAGTTGAGAACCCCTGTTCTAATGGTCAGGACCCCAATAGTGCCACTACAGAGCAGGTATTATTTGGTTGATGTAGTATTTCTATCCCAGCAGTGTCACTGGGGTGTTTAAATGAAACTCCAGCAGCACTGCTGCACTAAAATCCACCTCACTGCGTCAGTGTCACTGCAGAACTGACAATAAAGCAATAAGACACGAGAGAACTTGCATTTTTGGGAATAAATGACAGGAAAGAGTTTTTTGGTATTGGTATGTAGACTTATAAGATGCCTTGTCAATTTACTGTATAACTCGGACAAAAAGGAGAATCTAAATATTGTTTAGGTCTATAGGCAAAGAGAGAGGGGCGGCTGTGACTGGTCGCGCTGCCAACTTGTAGTAAGGAAAAAAAGCAGTAGAAGGAATAAGGAAGGTGGGTGAAAAGGCATTCTCTCCTGAATAGGCATGGGGAATTCTACCCCCCCTCTCTGCGACCCTCATAGAGAAATGAATGTATAAATGTATACAATTTTGATATGTTCTTTTTTTTATTCTCTTGCAGGAGAAAGTCAGGTGCAGACTCTACAGTGCCGTATCCAGAAGTGCACCACTGACTTTGTCTCGCTCACGTCCCACCTGAGTACCTCTATTGATGGCTTCGATGCTGAGTTCTGCAAAGCTCTGCGAGCTTATTCAGGCTGCACTCACCGGACTGCCAAAAGCTGCCGGGGCAATCTGGTCTTCCACTCGGCCGTGCTGGGCATCAGCGACCTTATGAGTCAGAGGAACTGCTCCAAAGACGGTCCCACGTCTTCCACGCACCCGGCGGTCTCCGTCGAGCCTTGCAACTTCCACAGCCGATTCCATCATCAGCAGGCCATGCCCACTGCCACAGGGGTGGGGCTTCCCGGGACAGCGGACCAACCCCGGCCTAACTACCTGTTCTGCGGCCTGTTCGGTGACCCGCACCTTAGGACTTTTAAGGATCAGTTTCAGACATGTAAGGTTGAAGGGGCGTGGCCTCTCATTGATAACAATTACCTGTCGGTGCAGGTTACCAATGTGCCGGTGGTGCACGGCTCAAGTGCCACAGCAACCAATAAGGTGAGCTGATTGTGATGTGACTGCTGTGATACTATTTTATTCATACGATATGAACAAAAGTACTGGGACACTGGTTTTTAAACAGAATGCTGATCACAGAGTAACAGGTTTACGGTTTCTCTAACAATCAATAACTGCTGTCTAGTGGCTGAGTGACAGAACACAGTTTATGAAAACCATCTGGGAAAAGATTTATATCATGCATTGATACTCTCAGAGGTGTGCCGTATTGTCACAGCTGGACAAATGGCTCAGCCAACTAGATTTAAGGACCAAAACAATCAGTTTTATAATGCTTTATGAAAACCAGATTCATAGAAAGTGTGACACTTGATTTAATATTGCTGGTTATTTTATCTGGCCGTTTGGTGGTAGCCCATGTACAAGTCAACCACACTTCTGTGAAATCAACCTGTCCAGTTAGGAAGCAACACTGATTGGGAATCAATGTCACTTGCTGTTGTGCAAATGGAACAAACATTTCTGGCTGATGTTTTGGTCACTTCTCTCACCATAGAGGTAGCATGAGGCGGTTTCTACAACCCACAGAAGTTGCTCAGGTAGTGCAGCTTATTTGGTTATTTTATCTGGCCATATGGTGGTAGTGGTTAGCCCATGTTCTCCCCGTGTCCATGTGGGTTTCCTCTGGGTTCTCCGCTTTCCTTCCACAGTCCAAAAACATGAATTCAAGGTAAAATGGTGTGAGTGAGTGTGTTCCCAGCAATGGCTTATACCCTCGCCTGGGTCTATCTGCCCAAAGCCAAAACGTTTTCCGTGACCCTAGTAGAGGATTAAGCTGAAGATAATGAGCGTGCGATTACTTTATCAGTACTTAACATTCTTTTTTTTACATTTTATGGAAAAGGCAGTTTAAATCAGCCGAAGTTATACATGCGAGAAGTGTGAGAGCTTTATTAATTTGGCCGTGTGTTCGCAGGTGCTGGTGGAACAAAGCACAGCGCTAAGGTCTTGTGACTAACACTTGTGACTAACGTGTCTATGAAACTCGTTAATGACTGGGATATAGCCTGCGCCGTGGCGTGACCCCTAATAAGGTGGCTGTGAAAGAAGGCTCTGTCTCTATTTTTCCAAGCATATGGCTGTCGGACCTCACACACACACACACACACACAGAGAGTTTGGTATGCATTGTGAGGACTTCAATTCATTTCATTAAAACATCCTTAAACATAAACTACAACCAACACTAACCTTCACCTTATATCTCCACCTTAAAATGATCGAAAAATAGTTTTAATATTTGTAATATACTATAATATTAAGATCACACACACAGTAAGGATGTCATATTGTATTCCGATGACAGAAGTTGTAGATTTTACAGATATTCTTAATGCAGTCTCTTATTTTATAGGTTCTATTGGAACTGACAGAATTGTAACTCATCCACTGCCAAACCCAAAGTGTAAAACTTAGCGGGGCATTTCTTACACTAACCACCTCTCTTTTGTGACCTTGTGACTTTAGGGGGGGTGCCGTGTTATTAACGTTGGCCCATAATTATTAGCACACACTGCTCAACTGAGGCCCTTTCAGCTGCCTCACCTAATGGCCAGCTAGTGGTCATTTTTCATCCATGTCATGGGAACAAAGCTTGCATTCATCCTGCACTAATGTAACGCCACACATCTTGTTAGTCAGCAGGCTTTCCCTTCTTTAACGTGTTTTGGAACGGGGTGACTCGAAACCCGTGCAATGTATTTGCAGGTTATGTAGGATACTAAACATTTACCGAAATGTTTTCTGGGCATTTCCTCGGTCTGAACACTGGAAACTCCGAGTGGATGGTTAAGTGTGGATGATGCGGGTTTAAAAATCGGACATAATCCCAAACGATATGGATGCACCTGTGTATTAAAGCATTAAGGTACAGGAGGACGTGTATTCACTTCTTCTCTGTTCTTTCTATTTCCATAAAAGCCCTCACTGACTCATCACTAAGTCTCGCTCTTCCCAAGTACCTACAAGGCTGAAATTTGTTATCGGGATTCCCTATTAGGTCATTGAAAAAACTAAGTACTTTTGAATGGTTTGATCGATATCACCATTGAATGCACGACCCCTCCAGCATTGCGTCAGGGTGTTCCCAAGTACCTACAAGGCTGAAACTTGGCATCGTGATTCTCCATTATGTTCTTGGAAAAACTAATCGGTTCTCGCTTTCCTACGTTCAGTTGGAAACTTGGCTCGGTCACTTCGTGTCCTTGGGAATTTACCTATGGATAAATTCCCGTAAGAAAGCAACCCTGTGAACATCGTAGTCACAACTCACACTATATTCATTCTACATTTATTTCAGAATTTAAATTGCTACAAACTTCAATATATTTTAATACACTGCTCAGAGCATGGAGCAGATACCAGGAGACAGGCCAGTACACCAGGAGACATGGAGGGGGCTGTAGGAGAGAACATCCGCCATCTCATCAGGAGCATGCCCAGGCGTTGTAGGGAGATTATACAGGCACGTGGAGGCCACACACACTACTGAGACTTATTTGAATGTGTCTTGAGAAATTTCCACTGAAGTTGGATCAGAATGTCATTTGATTTTCCACTTTGATTTTGAGTATGATTCCAAAACCAGACCTCCATGGGATAATAATTTTGATTTACATTTTGTTCATTTTTATGTTATATTGTTTTCAACGCATTCCACTATCTACTACATAAAGATTTTAAACTGAAATATTTTATTCAATTAGATCTAGGATGTGTTATGTTTGTGTTTCCTATATTTTTTTGAGCAGTGTATAAAGCTGTAAAGCTATATGACACAATGCTATGTTGCAAGAAATACTGTAGAAATAAACTTAAACAGATCAAAATTTATTTGAAAACACTAAATGTTTTTGCCTGCACAGGGTATTTACGCACCTTTTATTAAATAAGCACTGGGTAGTAACGATCCTTTTACTCTAATCATTTTTAGGCTTGAGGAAATAAAAAATGCAGGCATTTTTAACTACTTTTTTTTTATTTTTGTGTAATGGTAATGAATTTTTTTTTGTTGCAATTTAGTGGAATGTAAATACATTGAAATGACTGCATTGTAAATGATGCAACACAGTAACCCCATATGACAAAGCATTGAGTAATATCCTTGGAATGTTCTAAAAATACGTATTTAATGACATACGCACTCCCACAACGCACAGTATGCTGGACTATGACTAACAATAACCTTTCAGTGAAGTTACACCTACAGACAATTTTCAATACCTCAGAAAGGCTTACTAAGTGAAGTGGGAGGAAGCAGGGACTTCCTACATAGCCTACAGATTTTTTTCCCTTTTCATCCTTTTCAGTTCTGTGGAGCCAGTTTTATGAAAGATTGTGCAGTGATATTTTATATCGAAGGTCAACAATACCAGCAGAAAAAGGCAGAACCCTTAGGCTAACATAGACATATGATTTACTGATGTCTAATCATGCATGTAATTTTAAGTATCAGATTCATTCCTCTTCAAACATGCATCCTCCAATTGGTGTTGTCATGGTGATAAAGGAACTAAACCAGATTTTTAAAAGCAGATGTAGGCCTCAGTAAACATATGGCAATGGTGTGGATTAGAGCAAATGTATATATATTATGTGCAAATATTGCCAAGATTTATTTTTTTGTATTTAAATTACAACATAGCTAAAAACAGAATACTCGGTTATTTAGAATTCTTGTGTATCATCTAAACAACTGTGATCAGTTTGATTTTATATACCAGTTTCTTCAATTTGATCAGTTTCATCAATTAACTGTATCTCCCTTATACTCCTTTCACGACGTCAACCTGGAAGGATGTGGGCTAACGTTTCCTTTCAGACAGGGGAAGTGAGCAAACACTAGCTGTTTATGAACCTTACTCTTGGTGCATCATTGGGCAGATCAAGCTGTTTAAAAAAAGGCTTTCATGCCCACCCCTTATCCCTTTTGAGGCCTTCTATTCATACGTGTACTAGGCTCCATACAGTCAGTCTCCAAGGCAAAAGGAAAGTTTACATTGCAAGAGTTGTTAAAAGCTAGTGTGTGTTCACATGTGTCGGAGTGGTTGTGTTTGGTTTGATGTGTTTATAATAAGCCAATTTTTGTTTAAAAAAGTTTATACATTTTGTAAAATTATATAAGAAACCAGGAATCTGTAATTTGAATGTTTTCTTTAACCCAAGAATATTGTGACAGAGGCATTTAAATCATTTATTTATTTAGTTCATTCATTCATTCATTCATTATCTTTTGCTTAATCCTCTACTAGGGTTACTAGGGGATTCCCCATGCCCATCTAGGGGAAAGCGTCTCGGCCGCTGGGCAAATACACCCAGGACAGGGCGCAAATGTATCGCTGGAATACCCCCCTCCTCTACCAATTTAGAAGACAATTTACATTTTATCCATATTATTGGACTGCGGGAGGAAACCAGACAACACATAGGACACCCACGCGGACACAGGGAGAACATGGAAACTCCACCCACATTGTAATTTGAACCGGTAAAATCCCCACCGCTGAGAAGTGAACGTGCTAACCACTAAGCCACCATTTAAATATTTTTTTTATAATTATGAATAATTGATTATAACAAGGCGGCACAGTGGCTTAGTGATTAGCACCTTCGCCTCATAGTGCTGGGAATTCCCGGTTCAAACCCTAATCTGGGTGGAGTTTCCATGTTCTCCCCGTGTCTTTGTGGGTTTCCTCCGGGTTCTCCAGTTTCCTCCCACAGTCCAAAAACATGGATTCAAGTATTGGTTTAATGGATTAAATTGCCCCATATAGTGTGTGTTTGTGTGGCTGTGTGAGTGAGTGTGCCCAGTGATGGATTGACACACTGTCCTGGGTGTGTCTGCCCAGCGCCCAAGACGTTCTTCCCTGGATGGGCACGGGGAATCCCACCGTGACACCATTACAGAAATAAGCAAAAGATAATAATGATTGAATGAATAATCAGAACACACCTCAAAATGTTGTGAATAGGCATGTTAACTACCAGGGTGGTAGGTGTGGTAGCTCAGTGGTTAGAGTGTTGGACTTTTAACCAAATCCACGTCCACTGAAGTTACCACTGTGGATCCTACCACTGTGTATACAGCCCCCCTAATTGCTTTAGGGGGCTGTATGGCCAACTCAGTGTTCTTCCCCATCCGACTTAGAATACTTGTAAGTTGCTTGTAAGTTGTACAAGCAACTTGTAAGTTGTAAGTTGGATAAAAGTGACTGTTAAATGACCAAATGTACACACATCTATTAGGAATGCTAAAGTTAACTTGAATAAAGCATTTTTTAAATCCAGTACAAATTTTCAAGTTCCTCCAAATACAAAACAGAGGCACAAATGTAAAATGTCAGGAAATAAAGACAGACAATGAGATCTTTGTTGCTGAACTACAGTTTAACACGTTGGCAGTCCATTTGGCTGATGTAGTGTTGTCACGGAAGAGCGGTGGCGCCCCGCCCATTACAGGCATGCAGTATATCATTGGTTATAAGCCTGTCAATCAGTACGTACGCGCTTCTCTCTTTCATAGTGTGAGCCGCGCTTTGAGAAGCAGTCGCTCAGCGGGCATGCCGAGCTCCTCCACTCCCTGATATACTGGAACTACACCCACACCGCTTTGAATTAGAGTTTTTGTTTTTCTCGTTGTGTAAAAAGTAACTAAATATTTGTAAACACTACATGGCTGAAGAATTCAGTTTGATCCGTGACACCACGAGCCTGCTCAGAGGGGCTCGCGTCTGCCTTTCAGTTCCGTATGCGTGATTTAGGCTGCAACGCATCTTCAGTCAGGATTTCAACCCAATCCATCAACTTTCCGTCGTCATTTCTGGAAATTGCAGTTACTACAGGCGTCAACTTCGGTTTACATGGTAAGTTCGCTACGTGTTCGATGGTATTTTTAGTTATTCCTTCGAGAGCATATTTTCCGTGCTGTGCGATCCAGAAGCGTGTTCGTGCACGATGCGCTCAATTTGTCAGCACTCCAAGAACACCAGAGCTTGTTTAAATGCAACAACTGAGATTGTAGATGTAGGAAAAGTAGACGAGCCAATGCTAAGTACTTGTGCAAGTAAGAAATTCCATATCACAGCATTAATGTGTTCGAACAAAACTAATGTGTGTATTGTGATTGAATTCAGTGGTTTTAGGAATGTCATAAAAATCATTCTTATTTACATACAGACCCTCGTCGTGTTAGGAAAACTGAAATGGACAGTGATACACGAAAGGTCAGTTGTTAATAATTAAAAGGGAATAATCAGGTTGCTACCCTATGGAGATTTTCAGGGCAGTATTGTGTCACCTTATCATGGGTTTATGGTTTGGAATGTTGATGCTTTGGCCAATTTCAGTGCTAAATTAAGTGGAAGTCTGTGGCATCTGTTATTTTAAATTCAGTACATATTATGAACTACAAATAGGTGTTCTTTGAGGAATGGAAATGAAGTCTGGAAATTGCCATGTGTTTACCAAAAAAAAGAAATGACACATTTGCTGCTGTACTAAATACCAACATCTGCTGTAAAGGTAAATTTCAGGATTACCTGAAATATTTATAGGTAATCCAACCTTAAGATAAAGACATAAAGTCCATTCATTCATTATCTTCCGCTTATTCCTTTATGAGTGTCGCGGCCCATCCAGGGGAGAACGTCTCGGGCGCTGGGCAGATACACCCAGGACAGGGCGCCAATCCATCGCTGGGTACACA
>JAOUQT010329037.1:0-13562 GCA_025769995.1 Xyliphius kryptos
TTTCAGTCGACCTGGGATTTGAACCCTCAACCTTCAGATTGATAGCCCAACACCCTAACCACTGAGCTACCATGCCCGTAATGAAAATTATGACTGTGCACTTCAAATTTTGCCTTTATCAAAGAAGCCACCTTTTGCAGCAAATACAGCTGGCAGACGCTTGGCATTCTAGCTGTGAACTTTTCGAGGTAATCTGATGTGATTTCACCCCATGCTTTCTGTAGCATCTCCCACAACATGGATTGGCTTGATGCTGTCTTCCTCCGTACCATACGGTCAAGCTCCTCCCACAACCGCTCAGTAGGGTTCAGATCCGGAGACTGTGCTGGCCACTCCATCACAGTCATAATTCCGGCTTACACATTATTTCTTAAATATTGCAGATACAATTTGGAGGTTTGGTGTCATAATTCTGTTGTAGGATGAAATTGGCCTCAATCAAGCGTTGTCCAGTGTTTATGGTATGGCATTGCAAAATCTTGTGATATCCTTATTTCTTTAAGATTCTTTCCACTTTGTATAAATATCCAATTTTACCACCTTTAAGGCATCCCCAGACCATCACGCTGCCTCCAACATGCTTGACAGATTGTCATTAAGCATCCATCATGCATCTTTCCTTTGGTCCTACACCTCACAAATATTCTTCTGTTTGATCCAAAGACCACAAACTCATCCGTCCACAACACCTTCTTCCAATCTTCCAGTTTCCAAAGGCTTTTCTTTTTACTGGCCAGTGTGAGGTATGGCTTTGTCTTGGAAATTCTGCCATAAAGTACAGCATCCTGAAGCCGCATTTTCACCGTTGATGCTGACACTGGTGTTTGACGTGGTCCATTTAGTGCAGCTGTCAGTTAACAGCCTGTAAGGTATCTTCCTCTCAGACTGCATACTCGAAGATATTTATCTTCTTGCACAGTTGTGCATCAGGGCCTCACACTCCTTTTTGTCCTTGTTAGAGCCGGTGTGTGTCATTCTTCAAAGGGGGTAGTTAACAGCATGGTAAGATATTTTCTTGGCAATAGCTCGCCTTGAATAGCGTTCTTTCCGTAACACAACAATGGACTGATGGGTCTCTAAAGAAGATACTAAACTAGTATCTCTTCAGATACTAAACTAACCTAAAATGTTGTGCTCCCTTTTATGCTCACTTATTAGAATATACTATTTTACAGCTGTGCATCACAATTGAGCAAGGGTGTCCTAAACAACCAATTAGCCCAATAACATTCAGGCAGAGGCCTGACAATTGTTGATAATAGGACTATATGCAAAATAATTCACAAAAAAAGGCTTTAATACAAACATTATTATTCTTTAAAAATCTCCTTATAGATGATGATTAATTATGAAATGGTCATTATTGTTTTTAAATTGCATGACATTGTATTTTTCTTTCAAAGAGGGGGAAATCTGTTTTAAACACTACATTTATTCTTTATAAAATGTATTTTAGAATGAATAAACTTGGATTACTTTGATTTAAATGAAAAAACAAATTTAAAATACATTTGTTTGGTTTGTATTTTATAAAAGTGGATCGCGACTTAATGACCATCAGAAAATGTAGGTCTTGGGCCGGGTCCAGGTGAGAACCCCGGTCATAGAGGCACCTGGACAGTTAATCCACTAAAAATCTAAACTATGCAGACATTTTAGAGAGAAATCGGTTTGAGGTGTTTTCATGTTTTGAATGCGCAGCGGTACCTCAACAGCCTATTGTTCAGTCAGTCATTTATTTTCTAATCCACTTGTCCTGATGATGGTCACAGGGGTTGCTGTATCCTTTCCCAGTGCTCATAAGGCAAAAGGCAGTTCGGTGATGAAATGTAGTTTGGAGAGCAGACAGACTTATTAGAGATTTTTCCTGGTAAAAAGATCTAGCCATTTGTGTTCCCTGTGGAAGATCAGTCATTTAGGGCTATTGTTTCCAGCCTGGGGTCTAACCCCCCCTTGGAGGTGTCAAGCATTATAAATGGCAGGGTGAGGCGTTGTGTTGCTCTGTGGTACTCTGAGTTTGTTGGGTATTTATAAGAAAAACTGTTCAGTTTAGCTTAATGTCTTATTGCTTTGAAAAGTGAAACTTAAAAAAACTACAGCGGATAAGTTTTGCCATTAAAGATTTAAACGAAACACTTTATTATTTTGGGCTGTGTAAAGACCGCGGGTTTAGTTTTGAAAACTCCTGATTTAAGAGTAAAATACAATTTGAATGTTCATGATTAGGAGACATTGTGTTCACAAAGCATCAGATAAATCCAGATAAAAATACAGAAATTAGAAATTTATTCATAAAAAGTCACCACAACATTGACTTTGAACGTTGATTCTTGCAAAACGATGTTCCAGCAGTTTGGACCCTTTTGGCTGAGGAACACATTTGTATGCTTTTATTTATTCAAATGTTTTTAACACAGTTTGTATTCATTCAATCATATGAAATATTTCTGACGAGATCTTTGCAGTATTCAAATTCCATGTTGTCCAAGGTTTCCTTTTTCTCTCTTTTCTTAAATCAAATATCTTAAAAAATCAGGTCAGCAGCTGTTTCTCAAACTTTTTTTCTTAACTTTTAGGAAAACGAGCAGAAGAGATCACTCAGGAGCTGGTCTGTATTAACAACCACCTAAAGCAAAGGTCACTCATAGCCTGGGTCCAGACCCAGATGTTGTTGGCTGTGAACCCAAACTGATAAACAATTAAATTTTCACTGTTTATTCTAAGAGGTGAAACTTTTCTTGTCTTTACGGTATGGGATCTGTGGTGCAGTAAACTCACAGACCAATCGCATACGTAATTAGATCACCGACGGTACTCCTCAGCCAATCAGATCTGTGCCGATCCGGGAGCATGGCGCATGCACAGGCGAGATACGAAGTGAGAAACAGCAGTTAGAGGACAATTTGTGTGGAAGGAAGGCTAATTCCAATGGCATGCTTTAATAAAAGAAAAGTTGACAGAAAAAACAGAGTGGAATACAAGAATGAAATAAAGTAAGATGTGAAATTAAGTCAACAAAAGATGTTTTATTTACTTTTTCTATAAGGACGCACTTTATAAAGTGTTTCTTTTTTTTTTTTTTTTTTTTAAAGCAATAGGTTTCTTTACTGTAGCTCTTGTTTTTACTAACAAAAAAAATCTGTTAGTGGGCGGCACGGTGGCTTAGTGGTTAGCACGTTCGCCTCTCAGCGCAGGGGATTCCCGGTTAAAATCCCCATCTGGGTGGAGTTTCCATGTTCTCACCATGTCTGCATGGGTTTCCTCCGGGTTCTCTGTTTTCCTCCCACATCCCAAAAAACATGGATTCAAGGTAAAATAAATGCTCTAAATTGCCCTGTGTGTGTGAGTGTGTGCCCAGCAGTGGATTGGCGCCCTGTCCTGGGTGTATCTGCCCAGCGCCCGAGACGTTCTCCCCTACATGGGCATGGGGAACCCCCCCGTGACACTCATAAAGGAAAAAGTGGACGATAATGAATGAATGAAAAAAATCTGTTATTGACATGAAATGCTAATAGAACTCTCAGGCTACTTCGGAATACAGAATATGCCGTTAAATCATAACCAAAGTTGTAAATTATAAATTGGGGCAGTTGTAGGCTTGTGGTTAAGGAACCAGCTCTGCAACCTGAAGGTCGCCGGTTCGATTCCCAGTTTCATCAAGTACTATGGCTGTACCAAGTGCCCTTGAGCACGGCACCTAACCCCCAATTGCATTCCAGACGCTGTATAAAAAGCTGCCCACCACTCCGGGCACGTGTGCACACTTCATCAGCGTGTGTATTTGTGTGTAGATCACTACAGAGAGATCACTTTATCACAGATAGATCACCTTATCACTTGAATTAAGACTGACTGGACCTTGGCCTTATGAAATTTCCTTTAACTGGACCCTACTGAATTCTAATACCCCAGTTGTAAAGTTTAAAAAATAGTTACTGTCCTTAAAGTCAAGCTAATAAATGATTTTATTGTTTTTGTGTATGAAATAGAACAAAATGAGACTTGGAAGGATTTGTGAAGGTCAAAATAAAATCTGGAGGATGGAGAACAAAAGCTTTTATGCTAAAACTCTGAAATGGATGCTGGGTGCTGGAGACTGTTGATATCAAAATGGCATGCTGTGGCCACAATCAGGGAATCTTGGAGAACTTTAAGTTGACATGCTAAGGCTGATAAGTGGATAACGTCTTTAACATAATAATGATTTAGGAATTGATCATTGACTACCTGAAACTGACTCAATTAAAACGTGTATTTGTCCTCATGGACCCCTGATCTATACATCAAAGAAAGTCAACGATTCTATAATTTCCCTTGATTCATTTCGGTACTCAATATTTTTTCACATTCAATTTATTAAGTTTTGAATAAATCAACAAGAAAATCATTTGTCTGTTATTGAAATACAGAATCAGTATTCTATTCACATAATGCTTATCACTCTATAGCAATTGTGATCAACTCTCTGTAAATAGAACAGTTACTCCATAAAGAGTAAAATAAAGTACAATGAGATAAACTGTAAAAAGTCTAATGCCAACTGTGCAGGTACAATCCCCTCACTATTAAATAAGACAACAAAGCGAAAACTGTCCTCTGTTTATTCTTGGAAATTTGTCAAACTGCTGTGGGGGAAGTGTGACGCGGTGGCGTTGGGGGGCGTGGCGGAGCCTAATGACTGTGTGCCGCTTTATAAGCTGCACGAACACACACCGCGGGGAGAGAGACCGACCACGGAGCTGGTGATGCGGAGGACCCAGCATGGCTACCGAAAGAACTGAAAATGCGCAGGATTCTGTATGTAGTCGTGTTGGGTCGTAAAATAAAAGCCAGTTTCGTGGGGCAAACTCCTGTCTCCGGTCCTCATCATTTCCACCCCGTTACAGTGTGGTTATATACACAAGTGACTTTTTAATATGTAGGAGGGCTTTTTATTTAAATATTTTGTTTGTTGTCTCAAAACAGCTTTATAGTCTGAACCTTGTGAGGACCAAGGTTCAGTGGTGTTCTCATCCTCCTTGAGCAGACGGACAGTTTAAGTGAAGCATTCTAAAGAAATGAGCAAGTACACAATTGGAAATAACATACAAAACACATCTTGCATGAATGCAGAGAAGGCCTACATAGTGGCAATTGTCCTCAGTGCTGAAAATAAACATTTAAGCAATATTAAGAAAAAAAATGATAACAAATAATAATCACCTGTAAAAGCAATGAATTATTAAAATAAATTAATTTAAAAAATGTGTCATGAAAATGAACACAAAATAGCCACACACAGGCCAACTGAAACAAGAAAGAGTGACAGGACCAAAATGAAAGCGATGAGAAAACTACAAATACAGCATGCATTGATATACTTGTATAATGTGCCACATTTTGGAACTTTTTCATTTGTTTAGATTAAGGTTTTAAAACTGAATTACATCACAGACCTGCATAACAAAATTCATTTCTTCAATAAACATCTTTAAAGAGTGTGAAATTAAACAGCAAATGCAAAAAAAATGAATGGGGTTTGTATCTGATTTCATCTTAGACTAAATGTTTTTTTCAAAAAGGTTAATAAAGTGACAAGTTTGACTAGCTGACTGTGTTCCAATTAATGTCGTGGGCTACAGCTCACGCATTTGCCGTTGTAACAGAAACAAGGTCTCACAAGTATGGTTTTCATTACCAGCAACAGGTACAATATTTTTGGAAACAGTGCTGACTCATCTGCTCATATGCTGCTCTCAGCATCGTTGTTGCAGCTTTCATATCCTCTAAACTTGCAACATCAGGGGTTGAACATGACTGTTAGAAAAGGGAATGTAGTTCAAAGAAAGGAGCTCAGATGCAGCTCAGAATGTCATTGAGGTAGGGGTAATAATATTCTAACAAACTTAAATCATTATTATTATCTGTCAAAAAAATGATATAAATATGACAAATGTATGGTGAGTAAAATGGTTAGTTTCTAAAAGACACATTGCAGTAAATATCCTGCTTTAAGTTTTACATTAAAGTATTCTGATGAAACACGTTTACTACTTTACATTTATTTACTTTCTAAACCAGTCTATCTGTGAGCTGAAGGGTATGCCAGCATTTGGTATTGGTATGTGGACATATACAGATACCTTGACAATTCCACTGTATATTTAGGACATGCGACAATCGAAATATAGTTTCTCTCTCTCCATAGGTGAAGAGAGGAGCCACTGCAACTGGTCATGCTGCCGACTTGTAGTAAGGAAAAAAAGCAGGACTGGGATTGGGTAAAAAAAATAGTTATAAACCATCACAACGGTGCTAGCCTTTCATAAATTAAATAATAAGTGAAAAATAAATACTTTTGTGTTTCTTAATTGGGTTTTTAAATTGCTGAAATTATCTCTGGATAAGCAGTCATTGTTTCTATCTATAAAGTTCGCTGACAGCTTTACATAATTCAAATGACATATGATTTAAGATATAATTGCATAATATGGGCGTGCTAGCCTATCATAAATTAAATAATAAGTTTATTATACAGTGGCTGAGTGGTTATTAGCATGTTCGCCTCTCAGCGCTGGGGATTTCCGGTTCGAATCACGATCTGGGTGGAGTTTCCATGTTCTCCCCGTATCCGCAAGGGTTTTATCCGGGTTCTCTAGTTTCCACCCACAGTCCAAAAACATGGATTCAATGAAGCTCTAAATTACCCTGTATAGTCTGTGTAAGTAAGTGTGTGCCCAGCGATAGATTGTCGCCCTGTCCTGGGTGTACCTGCCCAGTGCCCAAAATGTTCTCCCCAAAATGTCCCCCCCCCCCCGTGTGTTATGCCTTAAACCCTCTTACACTCTGGTGTCATGCCTTTTGCCGGTGCAGAGGTGGGAGTTCTGATTGGAGTGGCTATTTAAACATCTTGGTTCCGTGCTAAGTCTCAGCGGCACATCTGGGCCTCTGTTTAAGTGTAACCTGTATGAGTATTTTGGGGACCGGGAATTATTGACGGTTAAACTGGCCTTGGAGGAATGGAGACATTGGTTAATGGGTACCACCTTTCCTTTTATGGTTATCACCAACCACAAAAACCTCCAGTACTTAAAAGAGGCTCATCATCTTAACACATGCCAAGCTGGCTGGGCTCTATTTTTTAACATTTTCAATTTTGTCATCTCATTCAGACCTGGCAGCAACAATACCACTGTGGACACATTGTCGACGATTTATGGGGACACCGTGACACTAGTAGAGAATTAAGCGGAAGATAAGGAATGAATGAAAAGTGGTAACACTTTTATAAATTTGGTATTCATTATGCTTTGTAACAATTGTCATAAGACTTCTATGTTATTGTACATAGATGCTCATAATCATAGTCATAAATTATTATAACAACTTGACATAAGGTTTTGTAACCCAAAGTGACATAATGCATTATAATATGAAATTTTTAAAACTTTTGATTCTTTGGCTGTTTAGACATTCCGATTTACAACAAGATTACACTTTACTTAAAGTCTTTAAAGAGCATTTGTAAGCTTTTATAAGGCTTTACGTACTACTATGTATGCAGTCTCTTTCAAATATTTTACTTTACTTTACAAAACACTTTACTTTATGCCTGTTAAAAGAGATTATAAGCTTTTATAAACAGTTATGAACACTTATAAAGTCATTTTCAGAAAACACAAATGCTTTATGTCACTGGTCTCTATAATAAGTTCATGAACAGATAAAATATCTATTTAAATAGTGGAATAGCTGTTGCGCTACTGTGGAGAACTGTCTGAAATGCAATTGTTTTTGAATGAGTGATTGCTTTGAAGTTTTAATATCTCAAATAAAATATACAGTTAAATTATACAATTAGGTTTGTGGCAATTAAAAATCTTGAGTGTGATTATGTACATATATGGACATTTCCAAAGGCTTATGACAAGTATTATAAATCATTAGAAATTCTTTCTAAAGCATAATAAAAGTTTTAATAATGCTTTTTAAATACTGGATTTAGATAAAGTGTTATTGTAGTATTTAAGAAAACAAAGGTGTTGGTTTTGATTTTATAGAGATAACACAAGATTAACTAGTTTGTAAGCAAACTTATCATTCAGGTAAAAAAATATTAATTAAATAAATGCCAGAAATTAAGATACTTCTACTCATTTTTGAGGTTAAATGTTTGTTTTAATCCGTGAGACTTCTTGTGAGGTCTGGAATTTTAATAAAATTTTCTTGTTATGTTCAATTGCGTCTGGAAAAGGCTGATGGTAAATGTATATATTAATAAATCTGCACATGTACAGAAAATGGACAAGTCTCTGTGCCACAGACCTGTCTCTTGGGTTTTTAGAAATTGTCCTATCAACTCAGCAAATTAACATCAGCAAATTGTAATTAGCATATTAGTGCCAGTGCTTGTAACCAAGGTGACAAAGGCTCACGGATTAATGATCTAAACATAGAAGTAAATATTGCGTGCTGCATTTGTAATTTGATGTAAGCCAAGCAGAATTTTAACCGATATTGTAGTTTAGTATAAACATAATGTTTATCTGAAATTAGAAATTCTAAAGTGACAATCTTAAGAGAGTTAAGTTGTAAGGCTTGCATTTACATTACATTTAGTAATTTAGCAGACGCTTTAATCCAAAGCGATTTACAAATGAAAGAACAACAATTCTGAAGTGACAATTTGTACCTATAGATTTTAAAATATCATAGTCAAAACAAAGTTACACCCAAATTTGTGCTCAGGGTTTTTACAATTGTATAAATAAAGGTGTAAGTGTGTCACATGTGCCATTGTACGTTTATGTTTGTATAAATTAGGTTCTTTTTTCCAGCCACACTCTGGGTAACGTGCATTTTACTGGTATTTTTAAGGTTTTGATTTTTTATTTATGGGTTTCAGGTGTCTTTCTAGTCATTGGTGGATTCAGGTCACATGACCATTTGTGTTTGAATTCAGTGTTGCCCTCTATTTGTCTCAGACCAGAGTTTTTCACTTTTGCCTAGTGCTGCCATATTCTCGCGAGAGGACTATGCTGAGGGTTTTTTTCCCCTTAAAGTTCAGGATTAAACGCTACCTGTTGTGCGTAAATGAAACTTGTATTTTGGTAATGTGTAAGTTGTTTTGTTTGCCGTTTTTTATTATTAGTTAAATAAAGTCTGTTTAAAAAAAACACACACAAAAAAAGTAAACATTTACATATAAATTAACTTAAATTAATTAGTTTACAGCATAGAGCGAGAAGCTAGTTTATAAGACAACAGACATTTGAAGAGCAAGAGTTATTTACAAGAAAGTAAATAAGTGGAATCAAGTGTAGCTACTGTTTAAAACTGTGATCTTAGACAAAGTAAAACTAATAAAAACTTATACACTAAAAAGGCATACTTACTAAGTTTGGTTGCCATTACTGTAATGTTGTGTTTGGCTCTGCTTTCTCGGTCCAATGGCTCATTTGTGGAGATTGTGCCTATTACTGGATCAATGTCAAAGAAGCTATCCAAGTCACTTTTCCATTCAACTGAATATCTGTTAGGATGAAAACACCCAGAAAAAAATCATACAATTATCAATTTAACTGCTTATTCTGCTTATAATGTGTTTGTGAATAAATGAAAACACATACAATAAAAATGTCTGGCCCAATATTGACCTTTTTATTTTAAATCAGGAACATGTGTCAGTCCACAAAGCTGACTTATATAAACATAATGATCTTAATTAAATTTGTAAGGAAAAACAAGAAGCAGAACCAGAAATTGGAACATTTTGTTTATTTTTGGTTCTTGCGTTGCTTTCTGGGTTGTACTTTAATGTTGACTCTGTTTTCCAACTACATCATTGTCTCCATGTTTAAGGAATTGAAGCCCACATGGTATTGTATTTTAATTATTTTTCCCCAAAGGTTTAATTTTATTTTTAAATATAAAATATATTAATATTGGCCAAAAAAGTAAAAAAAATATACATAGATTAAAGACACATGAGGTTTCCTATTGTTTAAAAGCAACCCTGTTCATGTGGGAACCATCATATTGTGGTAAGTGCATCGTCCTCCTCTTCCCAAAAAAAAAACAAAACAAAGCCAAATGTAGTGATCCTAAATAATTTAATGCATAACAAAAGAAACTAACAGTGCTTCCATCCTTTGGTTGTCCATTTTAGGCACTTATATTAAATGAAAAAATAATAGTAAGAAAACCTTTGTATAGTGCCTGAGATAGTTGTGGACCATTGGGGCATTGGAGCCATTACTTCCTGACTGAAATTCTGTTCTTGACTAAAATCTATTTAGGTTAGAGTGCAAAAATAGATGTGGGAAAGAACAATGGAGGACATTTATTCGACAATGCAGCACTCTCATTCAGGTCCAATGCTTGTGTTCATAGCGATGTGGGAGAGTTGGGTGTTTTAAGTACATACCTGACAGGGCTGCCTCCTGCATCCAGATCCTGAGCAGTCACTGCTCCAATAATGGTACCAGCAGGTGTGTCTTCATACACATCCATTGCGTAGAATGGCTTACTAAATACAGGAGGCTCTTCCACATCCACAACATAAATTTTTACCGTTGCTGTGTCTTTAAAGGGCCCAAAATTGTAAAACCTTGGGTCTAGGTGTGTGTTTGATGCTTCCACTGTGAATGTGTAGGCTTTTTTAGTCTCATAGTCAAGAAGCTATGAATGAAAAAACAAAATAATTGCGTCAAAAACTTTAAGTGTAATTGTAAGATGAAGTGCAATGAAGTGAAAAAGGCTTTTCAGAATTTTCAAACAGATTTTAATATACTATTTAAAACAATGAACATGCTATCAACATATATGTACCAGCTTTTAGATTTACAGTTTTTACTAAAACTGTTCATTATTGTATCATAAGCCCATAAGAGATAATCTGTGGTTGCATCTTAAAGATTTCACCCAGATGTCAGCTTTCTTTGCACAAATCTAACAGTTTGACTTTTTGGTCATTCCTCAAAATCAGCTTTAATATTTGTGGGTGGTTCAACTTTCCAATTCTGTCCTCATTTTGCAAGCTTTAACCACAGTTTATTACCAGATTATACCCTCCACTTTACCTTGGACTAGGCATCTCATAAAGGCAGTAGAATGGTTCCTGGAATGCCTATAGGAAGTACTTTCAAAATGTCAAGGACAGATCTTAATAACATCATGTGTCCAAATCACGTCTCACAAACCATTGTGCTTGGTTCATTTTTATTATTTTCTTTTATACATGACCTCATTAAACTCAATATTTCAAGCTTACCATTTCACATAATATTACTGTGCTGACAACAGCCAGCTGAACGTGTTCTTTGCATCAGATAATGCTTCTACTTCTGCACTGATATCTGACATTTGTTTGGATGAAGCCTATCATGACAAACTAAATGTGTTAAAAACATAGCTCCTGATCACTTAAGCAAAAACCATGATTTATTAGGACCTGGTCCTCCAAAATGACCAACTGGCGAAATTGCACACCATGGTTGTACAGTTAACAAGCTGCTAAAAGTAACAGGTCACTAAAAAAGCCTTGTCTCTGCAGATTCTTCTGCAGAATCAAGAAGAGTAGACCATTTCTGACTCATTTGGATACTTAACTATTAGACTATGACAATCATTGCTCAGGATATTTTTTGCATCTGTGCCATCTTAACTACACCTAATTTTGCAAAGGTCTACTGTAGCTTGTTCACTGTGCTCCATACCATGAATAGGTCTACTGTCATTTTCTCCAAATGAAATTGCTAAATGTACTTTGCTGGATTAACTTATCCTAATGGGGTTGCTAAATGTGTTCAGTATTTCCACAGTAATATTTAAAATACAAAAAAATGTGTTTAAACACATAGAAAAAAAACTGGGTAATGAGGCAACAAATTGTAATTACTGAAAAATAAACAGAACATTTTTTAAAACAGAATATTTTATCCAAGTGTGTGTGTGTGTGTGTGTGTGTGTGTGTGTCTGTGTGTCTGTGTGTCTGTGTGTTGTGGTAGTGAGTGAAGGGTTTAGGTAAAGTTATACAGCTAGGTCATCTGATGTGTTATATGTTTGCAAATATTCAGTAAATTCATCTTATATTACACATCTTATAAAACATTGGCGGATATGAAAAGCATTTATATTCACAGACATTTAAGAAGCTAGTAATTAAGAGGTAATTTTTGTTACTTGAAGATATTGTAAAATGGTATAATAATGATATCGAAAGCAGTGATGTTGATGAAGAAGATGGAAAGGTTTATCCCCCCCCTCTACGATTTGACATGAGTGTTAATAATATGCTCGAAGTATCTGTTGAGGGTTGTCGGGTTTCGCTAAGGAGGAATGTCAAAAGCCCTATTGACCTTTTGGTATGTGATATTGCACAAGTTACAGCAATATCCTTAGTTAATACTTTTATATGGAGAGAGAGAAAAAAGGAGCAAATAAATAGTAAGAAATTGCATGTAGTAATGAAAGTGATTATTTTTTCTTAGAAAAAAAATATGGCTATTTTTGATCATTTGGAAAAAAAAAGTACTTTATTTTTTAGTCAAACTGAGCAATGAACATTAAACTTAATGTAATTCCACACAACCACCCTACCAAACAGACAAAAAGTTGTGAACCTGTCACATCCAGGTAATGCCATGGTTGAAAAGGACAAAGTCCCAGGCTGTGAAGTGGTGAAAAAATGGCCTTTTATTGCAGAGGCACCGGGTGGAAACAGACAACACGCAACAAAACCGAACATAACAAAAAAATCAATGTTCCAACATCACTCAAGGCGAAGTGCAACGTTTATATAAACACAGGAGGGCAATCACATGGTGAGACACAGCTGAAACAAATAACAAATAACAAATGAAACCCATACCCCCACACTCCAGTAGGGGGTGCCGAACCAGAAAAGGGGATATTACCAGCAATAGCCCAGAGACCTGTAGAGGGAAGCCAATTATGGGTCCCAATGCTGGGCAATTGTGTCAGCGGATGTCAGTCCAGAAAGATGGTAATACACTGCTGCCCACCTTGATTGGGAGGGAGCTATTCTATTTTTCTGTTCGGCCTGTTCTTTGTGAGGGAATTAGTTTTGCTAATTGTGGGGCTTATTGACTAATTTGATGGATTAATTGATTATTTTCATGTTATTTGTCATCAGCTATGTGTACCCTCCTGCTTGTCAGATTGTCAGATGTATGTGGTGTTTGTCGATGGTGTGTGTGCATTTTTTGTGCATTGTATTTCTTCATCATTAAAAATTGTGGTTTACCCTGGACTTTGTTTTAGAGCGCGCATATTTAAATCAATTTTTTATTATTATTCATCTCTTGTGGTTGGGCATGTCATCTCTCCACTGACATGCAATGTCAGTCATTTAAAAGAACTTACAATCAAAGAACTTGATGCTTAACCTAATATAAGGTTTTAATTATGTTAGGGCTCCTGGATCCTCCCGCACACAAGGCTCTGGTCTTTTATCCAGGAGGCCCTAATCAAGGCAAACTGCTACAGCTTCCTTATTTAAGGAGCCATTAGGTTGCTGGTCTCTGCGGCAGTCTCGCATTCTGGTGACTGTATTGTCCCAC
>JAOUQT010329046.1:0-13562 GCA_025769995.1 Xyliphius kryptos
TAACCCTCATTGCTCCAGGGATTCTGTATCAACCCTGTGTTGTGATCCCAACCATTGAGTTGGGATACCTGTAAGTCACTTTGGATAAAAGTGTCAGCAAAATGACCAAATATTAATATGTTCACTATACAGTTGCAGTTAAAAGTTTGGACACACCTCTTTTTTGCGCCATGTTATCAGTTTCACTTACCATAAAGCTGGACTTTGTACAGACTGTAGTCCATCTGTTTATGGACTACAGTACATACTGTGTTAGTCCCTTTACTCTGTTTTAATTGTCATGACCTCATACAAACCCCCACAGAGCAGGTATTACTTGGTAATTTGACATAAGTCCTATCCCAATACACCACCCAAATTATACCGGTCCTGAGAACAGAGAACCAACAGCGGACTAACAAAATAAGAAATGAGATGTACTACGGTCTGCATTTGTAAAACTACAAATCCCATCTATATGGTGAGTGAAGAAAATAAATAATGGAGCAAGAAGAAGGTGTGTCCAAACTTTTGACGGGCTCTGCATGAAAATCACTTTATACAAAATTCCATCGCTCTTAAACCTTGTGGAAAGCCTTCTCAGTAGAGTTGAAGCTGTTATATCTTCATAGCTTAGTGATTTTATAAAACCCCACAGATTAAAAATAGGATGGGAAGACAAAATATATAGAATATCGATGTGAAGTGAAGTTTTAATCTGTAAAATGGGATTATTTTAAGCAACATTAAAATCACAAATAAAGGGAAATGAATTAACAAGCCAATATAAGGTCAATTTATTGCACTTGACGTGACCCATGGTTCCACAAAAAACTTATTAAAAGTCACTTTGTTATTCAAATGACACACCAACGTGTCTTGCTGTCTGCAAGTACAAATGTCTACACATTATGAGTTACTTAAAGGTTTTTTTTTTTTTACATAGAACCTACAACCTGGCTAATAACTACAAAACATAAATATTATTCGGAAGTCAAACTAAATATAAAAATATACCTTATGGAGATGTGTGGTTGTGGTAGCTCAGTGGTATGGTGTTGGGTTGTCAAGGTGAAGGTACTGAGCGAGGGGCTGCACAATGGTTAAGTGATTAGGACGTTTCCCTCTGCGCTGGAGATGCAGGTTTAAATCACAATCTGGGTGGAGTTTTCATGTTTCATGTTCATGTCCATGTGGGTTTCCTCCAGGTTCTCCGCTTCCCTCCCACAGTCCAAAAACATGGATTCAAGGTGAAGCAGATGCTTTAAATTGCCCCTTTATACTGTGTGTGTTCTTCCCTGAATGTGCATGGAGAAACCCTCAGTGGATGATCATAAATGGATGAAAGTTTAAATTTAAGTTACAATGTAAGTCCAAAAACATGGATTTAAGTTAAATAGCGTTAATTGCCCCTATATAGTGTAAGCGAGTGTGGATTGGCACCCTGTCCTAGGTGTATCTACCCAGCACCTGAAACCGTCTTCCCTGGATGGGCATGGAGAACTTCCAGCAACTCTCACATAGGATTAAGGGGAAGATAATGGATTAATGAATAAAAGTCCACTAACAGAAATTCCACTCGAACTGTCTGAACGGCTTCACACTGCTTGTTTAAATGTCCTTTGGTTTTAATAAAACCATGGTAATGTATGCACCCTGTATTTATGCACAGCCGTTACCGCTGTGACAACCAGCAATTTGTTTACTAAATATGGTTATAATATGTAAATTTTGCGCTACATGAGCTGATGCCAGTAAAATGGAAATCTGTCGGGGGGAATGTAAAATCATACATCTGCCATGCATTATTATATGATGAAGCTTCTAAAAAAAAGATCCCTGATGTTTACATTTACATTGCATTACATTTTGCATTGAAAAGTGGATTGTCATTATATTGGGGGGGAGAGGGGTGAATAAAAGGTAAGATGTTAAAACCCTTTAAATATCTAATGGAGAAAGTAAGTTTGGGGATGTAGTCTGCTGTCCGTTCCAATGCACATTAGCGAGTCATTTAATATAAGCTCTAAGGCTGATAAAGACAGAAATGTTCCTGAATGCATAATTACATCTGTAATTAAAATGTGATTTGGTTTAATCGTATCTCTATATGCCTCCTTGTTGGCTTTGTGACAAGTCTTATATTATTAAGCAATCTCAAATTTACAAATGTAAACACTAGTGTGGCATGTGATTTAAGACTAAGCTATAGCATTCATTAATTACAACAACTTGTATAATGTCCTCCACTTCGTCTTCTTGTCTCCCTTTTTATCGCCGGTTAATTGTGGCTAATTCCCAGCGATCGGGCATCAGCTTACCTCGAAAACGCAGTGACTATCTTATTTTCAAAAGCTGCAGGGGGTGGTGTAGCCTTCCTACAGTGGCTAACGTCACTATGATTTGATTGAGAGGGTAGAACACATGCCATTCTACCCTCCCTTAAAGCAAGCAATATTTATTTTTTGCTCTTTTTTAACGGATGGGTGTGGCATGATTTCCCCGTGCCCATCCAAGGAACAAAGTTTCGGGCACTGGACAGATACAGAGTGCCAATCTATTACTGGACATTTACTTACACACACATACAGACACTATACAGGGGCAATGTAGAGCAGCCAGATTACCTTGGATCCATGGTTTTGGGAACCATAGAACCTCAAGAAAATTCACTCGATCAAAGGGGAGAACATGGAAACTCCACCCAAATGAGGGTGAGGTGAACCTGCTAACCACTGAACCACCTTCAGATAATAGAATTAACACTTTGCTGCTGCACCACCTGGTAATAAAGTCTAGGCATTTCACATCCCTTTTCTTCAACGGTTTGTGTCGGAAAACTGATAACTGAGAAAGAGCAGTGTGGTACTATATGCCACGGTAACGTTGACCTTCCCAGTGAAACATTGATTTGCTTCACATTTGTATATATTCACCAGCACACCCATTTTCCTTCATCCGTGATCGTTCCACCTGAAGATGTTTGACCACATTGATCCAAAGCTATGTGTATAAGGGTGAAGGGGGAGGGCTGTAGATGGAGGAAGTGAGGGAGAAGAAATAGACAAAGATTTAAGCCAGCTTAAAGTTACAATGAAGCCCTTCTCTTTTCTGGTAAGTGAAGTCTGGTGACCTTGTCATGAAGAACAGATTTTTTAAGGTTGGAGTATTTTAAGCTATGCAGAGACCCAAAAGCAATTATTTTCTGCCACAGGTTCAGTGTGTAGTTTTTTTTTGTTTTTTTTTTAAATAAGTGGAAATACAGAATTTAGCACACTGTGGGAAATACACATTCAGTGTAAGTAGGTTGGGCAGTGATCATGTGATTTCCTCGAGTTCTGACCATGAGCATTTGTATTATACAGCACTCTCAGTGCTGCCAATCCAGGTTTGATTTCCAATGTGTATGTCGCTTCCATGTTCTCCCCGTGTCCACATGGGTTTTCTCCGGTTTCCTCCCACAATTCAAAAACTTGGATTCAAGGTGAATTAGCTGCTCTAAATTGCCCCTACCCTAAATATATTGTGTCTGTGTCAAATTTGAGGTACTGTATTTTAACTTTTTTTTTACAGAGACATTACGTCACGGTGTGGCACGGTGGCGTAGTGATTAGCCGGTCTGCCTCTCTGCATTGAGGATCCAGGTTTGAATCCCAATCTGGGTGAAGTTTCCATGTTGTCCCCATATCTGTATTAGTTTTTTCCAGTTTCCTCCCACAGTCTAACAATGGTGGCATAGTGGTTAGCATGTTTGCCTCTTAGCGCTTGGGATCCCGGAATCGCTTGGGAATCCTGATTGATTGGGTGAAAGCTCAATGTTTTACCCATGTCCTCATGAGTTTAAGGTGAATTGGCTATTCTAAATTGCCCCAATATAGTGTGTGTGCCCAACTGGTGTCTTGTGCTGGGTGTATTAGCCTAGCACCTGAAACATTTTCCCCTGGATGGGCATGGGAAACCCCAATTGTTACCACAATTGTCTCATATGTATGGTGGCATGTGTGCTTAAATGTATCCCCTGGTGGTAATAGAACAGAATAAAACAGTTAAATTCACAGATGCAGTAGTAACATGCTGCTTCCACACTACTGTTTAAGTAGCAACCACCTAATGATCTCATATATAATAACACGTTAGACATTTTGCAAACTCTGCTAAAATTCACAGAGAGTAATTCACAGAAGACAGGCTCTAAATGAGTCATCCACCACCGTCACATAAACGTACACTCACACTTTTCCCCTTTTAACTACAGGATCTTCAGACACGCACAGACTGACTAGTCAAATTTATAGGCAAACAAGATGACCCGACGCTTCCTGCACATCTCGGCTCGAACGCCAAGATCTGCCACCGAATCCTTCTTTATCGCAAATGTACATCAACAATGATTAAATATTAGTTACCATCCATGCCTGGGCATCGTGCCATGCCTGAGACGCACACAAACAGTTTCCAGGGTGAAACCTCCATTAACATAACACACAGTGACTACCCCATGCCAACAGCATGGCTTTGCTTCTGAAACCTCTGTGCTGACTGATGCCTGGCACATGAGAGAGCGGAAGCTGAGCCTAAGCCAACAGGCTTTAATTGATGCCAAGTACAGCTCGAAAGGTTGAGAAAGGAATCAAAGAGCAGCTCACCTCCTCTTTGTAAAGCCTAAAAAGCAACACACACACAAACTCTCTCTCCCAAAAATACAAAACAATGCCCATGATGGAAAAGTTGGTGGGAATGTCAATTAAAAAAATAAATAGTTTTATCTCGAGCTTATCTGGCAGTTCAAAATAAACAAGAGTGCTTGTGACTTTGTAATTGGCTACGTCTTATCTTTTAATTGAATTCGTCAATAATATTGAACGTTCAGAATGGGTGTGGGGGGGGGGGATCAGTTGTGGAAGAGCAAATAAACACATTTCATATAGCCTGGATTAATGTACCTAAAATAGCCTAAAATAAGCTTTAATAAATAAATAATATTATTATTATTATTTTTTTACATTTTTTTTTAATATATTAGGACAAATGAAACATCTCATTTTATTATCTTCTGCTTAAACTTTTACTAGAGTCACAGGAGGGTTCCCCGAGATCCTTCGGGGAGGAACTTTTTGGACACCCAGGACAGGGCGCCATATACACACTATGCAGGGGCAGACAGGGATTTTTGGAGCAGTCAATTCACCTTAAATACATGTTTTTGGACTGTGGAAGAAAACCGGAAAACCCAGAGAAATTTAACGTAGACACGGGGAGAACCTGGAATGTCCACACAGACAGAGATTTTAACCTGGAACCCCAGCACTGAGAGGCTAACCACTACACCACCATTTCACCAGAAAAATTCACTCCACTAAATCCTATATTAGATTTGCAGGCGGTTCCCCATACCCATCCAGGGAGTATGTTTCGGGCCCAGGACAGGGTGCCAATCCATCACTAGGAACACATTTGACTCAGATTCACTGGAGAGAGAGAAACAATATTTTGATTCTCCTGGATGTCCAAGATATACAGTGCAATTGACAAGGTTTCTTTTATGTCTACATACCAATACACACGCCGTGTTGGGGCAATTTATAGCAGCCAGTTTACCTTGAATCCATGTTTTTGGGGGGGAACATGAAAACTGGAAGGTTATTGTGTTTAAATCCCAGGTCCACATCAAAATTTAATACAATAAACCAAAATACTGAAGAAAACAGTCCAGCTCCTCAAAAAAATGGACATGTTGTCTTGTCCCGCCGCTATCTGATTTTTTAAAGACCATTTTTAACTCTATTGTAAATGACTTGCTGGTCATTGTAAATGGTTCATTGACATCAGGTGGTTTCCCAAAAAAAAGAGAACACTGGCTCCTTTTGTGTTAAACAACTACAGACCGATCTCAAATTGACCGTTTATAGCCAATATCATTGAGATCAATTGTTTTCAATCAAGTTAACACTTTTCTGAACTCTAGTGGTGGCTTTGACAAATTTCAGTCAGGCTTTTAATCTAATTACAGTACTAAAACAGCTCTCATAAAAAAAATGATATATGATTTAATATTGATTCAGGTAAAACATCAGTCCTGGTTCTATTGGATCTTAGTGCTGCATTTGACACTGTTGATTATCGAATACTTTTGAACAGACTAACATACTGGGTAGGACTTTCTGAAACCAATTAAATTGTTTTAGGTCTTATTTAAAAGACTGAAGTTATTTTGACACCATTGGCAACTGTAAATAAGACAAGGTTGGTATGACGTGGAATTCAACAAGGATCAGTTCTTGGACCTCTTCTGTTTAAACCTCTATATGCTGCCTTTGGGCCAAATTGTACGCACTAACAACATTGATTACCATAGATATGCAGATGACACACAGAAATACCTGTCTACAATTAAATGAAGACAAAACAGATTATAGTGTTTGTAAACAAAAAGAAGATAATGTGTGTCAGTAAACACCTCAGTTTCCATGGTCTGTAAACCAAAGGCCAGGTCCGTAATTTTGACGTCATTGTAGACGCTGACCTTACATTTACTAGCCATATTAAAACCATCACCAACACAGTCTTGTATCACCGTAATAATATATCGAGAGTTGGGGGATCAAGATCTAGAAAAGCTCATGCGTGCCTTTATCTCCAGTAGAGTTGACATCTGTAATGGCCTCTTAAACGGATTTTGTAAAAATCCAGATAAATTAAATCCAAATGGCTGCGTCTAGAGTTTTAACCAGGGCTAAGAGGACGGAGCATTTTACTCCGGTTTTAAAATGTCTACATTGGCTTCCAGTTACCCACAGAATAGTGTTTAAAGTGCTGCTTTTGGTTTAGAACTTGCTAAAAGGTTTTGGTCCAGAATGAATCCTAGGTCTGTTTAGACCCACTAGATCTCGCAGATCTTTAGAGTCGGGTCAGCTAGTATAGCCCAGAGTACAAACTAAAAACAAACTGGAACAGACTGCCAAAAAAGTGCTTGTACTGTAGAAAAATTTTAATCTGTTAAAGACTTTTCTTGAACTTTTCACCTAATTTTATGTATATTTTTTATAATTAAATAATAAACAGTCTTTTAGCAGTTTGCTCTTTTAATATTTGAATGTTTTTAATTCTTTTCTAATGTAAAGTACTTTAAATTAACGTCACATGTGAAAGGTCCTATACAAATAAATTTGTCTTGCCAATAAATTTACCAATGTGATTTCCTAAACAAGACCCTTATTCCTCATTGCTCCAGGGGGGGCTGCATGTTCAACCCGGTGTTCTGACCCTAACCAAGTTGGGATAGTTGGAAGTCCATTTAGATAAAAACCTTTGGCTAAATGATCAAATGTAATGTTATGTGATTCTTCCAGCCCTGACACGTGTTTTACTTTTTGCCCTCCCTGGATGTAGGATCTTTAGACACACACTTACGAACAAGTCACTAATACAGAAAAAAAAAATAACTCTGCCCGTTCAACCCCTATTTGGAATTGATTTAGCATGTTTTCCATTTATGTAGCGCTAAGCAGGGTATAAACTAGTGTACTACTGACAACCACACATGCTTGCTTACCCTTCAAGTCGAACATCCGGCAGCGTACGGTTAAGTGCGATCATCTTACTGGCCATCAGGTTGAATTGGTTGATCTTAAACATCTCCTTCATCTTTTCCTGCTGATCTTTGGGAATCACAACTGGCTTGCCCATTTCACCCGGTCCGTCATGAGACCTTTGGACAACCTCTGAAAAGCAAAAACATCCATTAGCTGGGAAAACTCTGAGCAAGAGAACATCATATTATTATTATCAGCAACAATTTGATGGAGCAGGATTTAAATGATTCCTCCTAAATTACAGCTAATAACTTTACTATGGCACCTTTCACCCAGTCTGAGATTCACATGGCTGACTCAGCTGTGGTTACAAACTCTAAAGCAATGAGTGTGTTCTCCTCAAGTGATGTCTAAAGGAGTCAGCAGTTCTACAGACAATACAAGTTAACAGCCATCAAAGATAGCCATCGCTGTTCTCCAGCCAGTTCTCCTAAGCTCTAAAATCCTCTATTTTACCTTTTCACAGCTAGTCTATCTTTATATATCTTAAACCCAGCACACCAAAGGACCTTTCAAATCCTGGAAAATGAGAGCCTTACACTTTTAATGAAGTCTTTTCAGTCTTGGTAGTGCAGGCACTCAATTGAAGGACGGCAGGTTATCAGAGGGCATCACCCATTAAATCGCTTTCAGCTTTTCACAGGTTCTCAAAAACTCTTCCACTTTTTTACCTTCTTTAGCACTGACCAACGATCATGTCAGTTTTTCATGTGAATTACATAATCTACTGTACTTCAAGCTTGATATGGTTATTAAGATTATCTAAGTCTGATTGACAAAATGTACTCTAGGGTTTTGTCATAATCTTTTTTGCAATTACTCATGATTAAAATTTGTTACAATTTTTCGTAAAAGCGACATTAAATCGTCATAACGTTCATAAAAAATATGGGTTTAGACCAAAAAAAATAAAGTTGCTTTGTCCTTACAAGAAAAACCTTGTGATCTTTTATATGGATATGCTGATTCTAAACCTGATTCGTTTAGTCGTGACCCAAAGTTGGTTGGAAACATTCTAGGTGGGTCGCGAACAGCATTCTCGTTGCCATGGTAACCACTATTCATTTGCCGGTTACTCTTTACAGAAGTTGTTCAGGTAGTGCAGCTTATTTACATCAATGCCATTGAATGCCACTGTGGCAAGAAGGTCTGCTGTGTCTGTCAGCACAGTGTCCAGAGCATGGAGCAGATACCAGGAGACATGTTGATCATTTTTATGTTATTTTGTTCTCAACATATTCCACTATCTACTAAATAAAGATTTTCAACTGAATTATTTTAGTCATTGAGATCTAGGATGTGTTATTTTAGTGTTCCCTTTATTTATTTTTTTTATCATTACTTTATCAGTTTATGTTTGGAGGCAAGATGGTGAGAAGCAAATTTAACCTAGAGTTCTTGAGATGTGAATTTTCATTCATTAAGAACAAGTTTCTTAAAAAAATCAATTTGTTTAGTTTGTATTATATAAAAGGTCATTTCAGAACCCCTTTTTTCCTTGATTTTCACAAATTCATTTAATATTTGGTGTAACTATTCAGCAAAAGCCCTGTATTGTGTATTTTTGATCACTGCACAATAGTCAGTAATCATGATTATTTCTTATACAATAATTGTACCATCAAAATCTGTGATCATCTCATCCCGACTGTCTACAGCACAACACTTGCAAATGCAAACCTTTTATTTGATGTTCTGCCTTAGTTCATCACATATTAAAGTGATACAGCATACAGAGTACAAAGTAGAAGAAAAACATTGTTCTAGGCTGTCCTGTGCATCTGACACTGCTAGATCCCACCTTCAATGAGAAAACACTAAAGAACCGAAGGGAAAGACACTGAGCATCAGACACTGAGCCAAATGAAAGCAATTTTGATTACATTTCTGATTATAGTAGACAAGTAAGAAGAGCCAGTGTGTGTGGTATTGACTTGCTGATACAGAGCTTCTTGTATTGATTTGGTCTGAATGCTTTTAATGCAGCTGTACAGAGACAGACACACTGGTTCCATACAGTTCTTTACATCGTTGTCTTTGATACGCGATGAGCCTCCAGCTAAAAATTTTTTGTTATAAATCAAACAAGTGCAAGTTGTATTTCTTGAACTATGTGATCTGTTGGCTTTATGAAGCTCTGAGACACCGGATACTGATGATGTCTTTTAATAAAACGGTATACAGTTGCACTTATGTACTGGACCATTTACTGCCTTGATAGTAATTGTGGGGGTATTGTCTATCAGAAGCGGGGGATTGATTTCAGGGGTTCTGCATATCACCTATACATTACATAAAGCATACATTACATTATACAAAATGACTTACAAATGTTCTAATCAGATGGTTGCAGTCCAAACGCAGGGTTCACCATACAGCCCCCCTGGTGCAATGTGCCTTGCTCAAGGACCCACATTGGTAACTTTGGTGGACATGGGATTTGAACCCCCAACCTTCAGATTGCTGGTCCATCACCCACTACCACACCCACATCCTTTAAATTCTTTTCTTAACCTAATACAGTCACTCGATGATGATTTAAATTAGTTTTTTTTTTATTCTGGGGCAGCACAGCAGTTTGGTGGTTAGCATATTGACCATTCAGTGCTGGTAATCCAGGTTCCGATTCCAATCTTGATAGAGTTTCTGTGTTCTCCCTGTTCTCCATGTGGGTTTCCCCCAGGTTCTCTGCTTTCCTCCCACAGTCCAAAAACATGGATTCAAAGTACATTGGCTGTTCTAAATTGCCCCTATAGTCTGTGAGTGAGTACGTGCCCAGTAATAGATTGGCACCCCTGTCCTGGATGTATCTACCCATTGCCCCCCCTCCCCCCATATAGTGGATGGATAAAAAACAAAACAATTCAGTCCTCAAATGATGAAAGAAATGTTTTTGTTTTTATATTTCAGCTCATATTAAACAATAATCTTTGCTATTTTGTTTCATGACTCCCACCAAGAACCAAACACCAAGCACAAGTGTTGTGACAAAAGATAAGGGAAGAGCTTTCAATCACATTTTTGTTTGTCACTACAACTCGGAACACCCCCAGAGCAAATCCATGGGATTTTGTACGAGTCTTAAAACCTGAGCTACATCCAGCTGATGCCCATTATCTCACAGACACCTGGCTGGCAACGGTTCTTTGATAGTGTGAGGTTACAGATATGTCTATAACTCACATACAGTATATATCCCATACATCCATAAGCTACATACTGAAAATAAACTCCCACACAGATAACCGCACAAATGCACACAAGATGCATCTTTAATACTGAAGTCTGATTCTGATTTATATACAGTACCAACTGAATATTTGGAAACACACCTTTTCTGCTGCACTTATTATTCAGTTACTATAAAGATGGACTTTGTAGTTTTACAACCACAGACCGTAGTTCCATCTGTTTGTGGACTACAGTACATACTATGTACGTCCCCTTTACTCTGTTTTTATGGTCAGGTCCCCAATAGTACCAGCACAGAGCAGGTATTATTTGGATGGTACATTAGTCCTATCCCAGCAGTGTCACTAAGGTGTTTAAATAAAGTTACAGCAGCACCGCTGCACTAAAATCCCCTCACTGCAGAATTGACAATAAACAATACACCACCCAAATTATACCTGCTCTGGGATGCTCTTGACCAACAGAGAACCAACAGTGGACTAACAAAAACAAGATAACAGATATACTAGAGTATATATATATAATTGTAAAAGTCCATCTATATGGTAAGTGGAGGAAATACATAATGAAGCAAGAAGGGGCGTGTCAAAACTTGTGGCTGGTACTGTATATATAACTATGAATTTCCCTTTGAATTTTTCACTTGTGTATTAAACCCCCATCTGATATCCTGTGCCACATTTTCAGGCTGGTACGCCCCCTTAGACTGCCAAATGTGTTACAAAGAGCTGCAAAGTTTATTACCCTTTTAGCAGGCAGATTAAGTCTTTAAACTAAAGCGCCTCAGATTTACTTTACAAGGTTCGACAGAGAGGTTTCGCAACACATGGCAACCCTTAAGAGTATATGTAGACGCTAGGCAATAAATATCCTACCATAATTGGGTTATACATAATTTGTGATAAATAATAATTAGTGTTTTTCCAAATCTAAAAATAATGTTCTCATTGGTTAGTCTACACCTCAGAGATATTCAGATTATTTATAGAGGAGTACAAAAAATAGAAAGTATTCTAATGTGGAGTTTTATTCCTCCGTAAATAGCTTCAAACACTGACAACTACCTGATAACCTGATTATTTGTTGCAGGTCGTATGGTACAGTAAGTAAATAATTTTGTAACAGATATTTTGTTTTTTAAAAGTTTATTAAACTCATTGGATGTGACATACATTTCCCCTAAACAAATCCAGTTTAGCTAATAAACTTTAATCCACCCAATAATTACCTTCCACTTAATCCTATATTAGGGTTGGAGTGGGAGGTTCTCCATGCCCATCCAGGGGAAAATGTTTTAGTAGCTGGGCAGACACACCTAAAACAGGGCCCAATCTGTCGCTGGTAACACACTCTCACATACAAATACACACACACTATAGGAGCAATGGATATAAGGGCAATATTTAGTGAGTGTGTGCAATAGATTGTAGGCCTGTCCGGGGTGTATCTGCCCAGCACCCAAAATGTTCTCCTCTGGATGGACATGTGGAACCCCTCCCGCGACCCTGATCCTCAGGTTTGAATCCCAATCTGGGTGGAGTTTCCATGTTCAAGTATGTTTCCAGGCTCGCTGGTTTTCTCCAACAGTACAAAAATATGGAATCATGGTGAATTGGCTGCTCTTAATTGCTATCTTCATTGCTAAAAGCACCCTCTCTATTAAGTGTTTGAGGGTGAGTGAGTATCCAGTGATAGATTGGCACCCTGCCCTGGGCGTATCTGTCTAGCACTAGAAAAGTTTTCCCCTTGATGGGCATGGAGAACATGCAGTAGAACTAAATGACACATTGAGCTCCAGGTGAATTGATCTACACTCAGGGCTGTAACAGTTGCGCTGCTTAATTGCTACAATACTACATTCTTCCTTCACTTGTATACAATAGCTGTGTGTGTGTGTGCGCGCTTGATCCTGCATATACACACCTTCTCTCCCTGGCAGCCCTCTTTCTTTCTTGTCATCGCATTTGTTGCACTCGCTAAAGTAAAGCAGGATGAACATGTCCAGCATCACCCACACCAGCGAGGTAGCCAGCACGACTTTACAGTAGGCAAACTTTCTCATCTTCATACCTGTAAAAGAAGAAGATTGATACAATTACAAACCTGAAAATAACACTGTCAGACTATTATTTCATAGTCGAATCTGTAAAATGTTATTCCAGCATTTTGATATTTTGAAGTTTAAACAAACAATAATTTTGGCTCTAGTAAAAGCGACTTCACAAATTAGAATCACTAAAATCGGAATCCCTGTAGTTCATCGAGTGTGTTACACATACAAGGAATATGTCTTGAGAACTGTGCATACAGTATATACATTGTTCAGAAAAAATAAATGGAACACTAAAAGAACACATCCTTGATCTCAATGAATAAAATATTTTAGTTGAAAATCTTTATTTAGTAGATAGTAAAATGTGTTGAGAACAAAAAAACATCAAAAAACATCAAAATTATCTCATGGAGGTCTGGATTTGGAGTCAAAGTGGAAAATCAAATGACCGGCTGATCCAACTTCAGTGGAAATTCCTCAAGATAAGTTCAAATGAGGCTCAGCAGTGTGTGTGTCCTCCACGTGCCCGTATGACCTCCCTACAACGCCTGGGCATGCTCCTGATGAGGTGGTGGATGTTCTCTCCTACAGCCCCCTCCATGTCTCCTGATGTACTGGTCTGTCTCCTGGTATCTGTTCCATGTTCCATGTTCCACTGCAAACCTTCTTGCTGGCATTGATGTGCCATCCTGAATAAGATGCACTACCTGAGCAACTTGTGTGGGTTGTAGACACCGCCTCATGCT
>JAOUQT010329054.1:0-13562 GCA_025769995.1 Xyliphius kryptos
CCATGGATGGGCATGGGAAACCCCACCGCGACCCTAGTAGAGAAATACGCAAAAGATAATAGCTGCCAAAGTTTAAGCTGAACTCACTGACTTCATCACCAATTCTCCCACTTCCCAAGTACCTGCCAGGCTGAAATTTGACATCATGTTTCCCTATCGTCCTTGAAAAAAATTGCTTTTCTAAATTTGATGGTTAGCTATTACCATCGAACACAACACTTTAAATGGAGTCTCTGGAAGTTATTTAATTGCCACAAACCTCATTAATAATATGTTCATTTTGAATATATAAGTTCCAAAGCCACTATTTATTTTTAAAAAATTGCATTTCAACTTTCATGTTGTTTTCAAGTTCTCCATTGTGGCGAAGCATGGGTATATCTGTAGTTTTATTATAAACTGAAACAAAAAATTATTTTTTTTAACACAGTCTAACAACCACGTTGTGTATCAGGTATTGGATTGTAATAGAAACTTGGAAACTTGTAATAGAAAAAGGTTTCATTTCCGGAGATGCTACTTCTGATCCACTAACACTTAAGCAAGGCCTTTAACTTTAAGTATAAAGTTAAAAATGTAGCTATTTTTTTTCTAATTTTGCAAAAACCTTGTTTGATGAAACAATAATCACATTTAACTTTAAGCCATCCATTAAGACTATTCACATTTATTTAAAATAATAACCCACTACTTTACAACATGTCAATTTGGTTTATATACAGTAGATATTGAGTTAGATACAGCATATATACAGGAGCCTTTTATCTCTTGAGCATGAGTTTGTAATCAATGAATTGTTGACTGTTGTCGAAGCTCGAGAACCCCCCTTTAGAGGCCCTAGCCTCTGAGCCGTTGTTGGCAGCGGCCCCGGAGCCGCAGCGCTGCCGGGGGAGAAAGGTAATAAATAACCCGGAGAGAGGAGCGGAGACCGGCGGACGGAGCACGCTCTGACCTGACAAATCCTCCCTGCAAACCCGTCAGAGGGAGTGAGCCCACCCCGGGCGCTGTGGAGCCAGTGTCGTTCCTGACATGAGGAACGGCAAATATATGCATTTGCTTAATGGAAGTGGCGACATTCAGTCCCCGTAAACTTACTCCAACAGTTGACTTCTCTAAGTTCACAGAGTAGATACATTTCTAAAAAGAAAATGTGAAAGTGCTCCAGTGCACATGCTACACACTAACTGGCTTTTTTATTAGATCGAACTCTATCTAATATTTATATTTATCCTTAAAGTATAGAACCCCCAATAGAGCAGGTAGTATTTGGGTGGCACTGCAGTGACAATGATGTGATTGTGTGTTATGCGGGTACCAGTGAATTATCATGGCTGTAATATCTCATCTCATCTTCCACTTAACTAGGGTGGGGGTCAATGAGGTATCCTGGGGTTCCCCATGCCCATCCAGGATAGAATTCTGTAGGTGCTGGGCAGATACAGCCAGGACAAGGTGCCAATCCATTGCTGAGAACACACACATACACTATAAAAGGGCAATTTAAAGCAGCCAATTCACCTTGAGTCCATGAAAAACAACCACTTACAGTTTGCAACAGTGTATGAAATTGTACGCCCAAAAATGTAGGGTTTAGGGTTCTAGGATTGACCCCATCTACTCAATAAAATTCCAGAAATTTCAAGAAATTATTCAAATTGTTAATGTAAATTATATTGTTCAGGGTTTAGTGTATGGCTGAAGTGTTCCCACTTTGTTGAGTTATGGACCAGACATGAAGATTTTTTTACTTGGTTTAACTCATAACTATTATCTGTAAGATGAATAAATAGTTTAGTTATAACTGGGCAAATATGAGTAAATTGGGCCATCAGCCAAAACTGGCTAAATAAGGTTGGGGTTATAGCATTGTTTAAAATTTTAGTAGACAGTCATGGTAAAATTCTTCATGTCTATTGACTCTCTGTCCTGGACATATCAGCAATTTAAAGCAGCCAATTCACCTTGAATCCATGTTTTGGACTGGGAAGGTGGGGGGGGGGGTGGATCTGGATCTTTTCCCTCTTACTCTGAATCTGTCCTCTCGTACCTTCAATCCATCTTTACAAAATACTCTCCAACTCATTCACTGCGCACTAGTAATGAATTTCGCCTGGTGATTCAACTTCACGGTGGTGCCAATTCTCACTCCTTATCGTTCATTACCACTAAATGTTGGAGCAATATTCCCAACACTGTCTGTAAGGCATTTTTTAAGAAAGGTCTCAATACACATCTCTTCCACAAGTAGTGGTTGGAAAAAAATGGAAAATTGATCCCCAGTGCTTAAAGCCAAACATGCTAACCACTAAATCACAGTGCCATTTGTAATGAAAATCTTTATCTATTTAAATGGAATGGGTTCACAAGGGTGTGCATATGTGTATGTATGCACTTCAGGTCACCATCCATCCATCCATTATCTTACGCTCATTCTTCTACTGGGATTGCATTGGGGTTCCCCATACCCAAGACAGGGCGCCAATCCATCGCTGGGCACACACTCACCTGCACATCCGCAAACACAAACACACACTATACGGGGCAATTTAGAGCATTTAATTTATGTGAAATCCACGTATTTGGATTGTGGGATCGGGATTCAAACCGGGAATCCCCAGCACTGAGATGCGAACGTGCTAGCCACCAAGCCATCGTTCCACCCCAACGGTTAAAAAATACTTGTAAAAAACTTAAGTTACTTGCTATAAACCTTGCTGCATTGTACCAGTATATTGTTGTGAAAATAAGTATATAAATAAAACCTTTACCATTATGTTCTTGATATTGTTTAAATATAATGTTGGGACACTGAAGAACTCACTCCTTGTTATACCAAAATACTCTGAAGATCAATGTAATACCATCTGTACAGCTTCTCAAGCTAGATCAAACTGGATCATAGAACAAGCACACCGATAAAAACCAATATAGTGGTTAAAGAAGAGAATAATAAAGTTGTTGTCCAAAAAAATGCTATTATTAAAGCATAGATTAAAAAGATCTAAATCTAAATTTGAATCTGCTTATGGTGTAGCTCAGATATAGTTCTACAATAAGCTTATATGCAGCACACTGATATAAATCATAAATTTCCATACAAATGAAGTGTAGTATTTAAATCTTATCTCATTATCCCATTATCATCCATCATCAATTATAATTTTAAACAGTTAATCCTGTACTAAGGAGGGAACGTTTCAGGCGCTAGGCCCCAGGACAGGGTGGTTTTTTTTTTCTAAATAAAGTATGTCATAAAATGGACATATCTTACTAAATCATGCCCTTTAACACAACTACTAAAAGCGCTCTTAAAAAAATGTTCAGAGACGATTACTTTCTAGTAAATACTAATCCTTATTAGTGTTAGTCTTTGGTCTTATTAGACACTGTTAGACACACACACACACACACACACACACACACACACACACACACACATACAGCCCCACCCTCATGACATGGCTTTAACCTTCGTTGGCCAATACGGGGATACTTTCAGGGATGTGCTATCTGTTGTTCTTAGTCGAGCATAGTTACAGTCTGCTCAACAATACGCTGACTACATGAATACATTTAGAGTTTATGGTGGTAGGGCAGGAATAGGACCAGCAGTATGTTATACTGTGAAAATACTCAATTATGCGGCATATTCTACGCTAATACCACAAGTCCAAAAATTGACATTAGAATCATGGTTTACTGGAAAAGTATTCTCACACATAAAAGAAAATTACTTTTGGTACAGTTAATCAAGAAGATTGCACACACACAAACTCATTTTTAGTTTTTCAAATGACTTGATTACTAAATTAAAGCAAAAAAGGAAGTGATTTTTGTATTTAAAAAGTCCAGAGGATGTACTTATGTAATTTTCAATGTTCATCTGTTCATGAGAGTGATAATGTGTGGAAAGAAGCTTTGTTGTTTTAATCTTTAGTTGACTAAATTGCCGGTCAGAGGGAAGCCGCTGGAACAGGTGATGTCTGGGATGTAATTGGTCCATGGCAATTTTCTCTGCATGTTTTCTGGTTTTGGAAGCGGGCATATTCAGCAGTGTGAGCAGCTTTACACCGGTGATCTTCACTGCGGATCTGATGATGAACTGCAGTCCTATAATGTCCTTCGCGGAGGCAAAGATGCTGCCACACACTGTGATGGACGTGGTTATGATTGACTCTATGATGGCCGTGTAGAACTGCACCATCAGCTTCTGAGGCAGGTTGAACTTTCTCTCCTCTGCTGTGTTCTCTAGATAATCAAACTAATGTTGATGTTCCAGTTCAGGTACCGGTAATTGAAGACTCCATGAACTTGTTAGACACTACAGTCATTACATTTAAATGTACAGTTATCATTTAGCAGATGCTTTTATCTAAAACGACTTACAAACGAGAAAAGAACACAAGTCAGTAGTTCCATCCACTATCTTCCACTTATTCCTTAATAAGGGTCGCAATGGGCTCCCCCATGCCCATCCAGGGAAGAACATCTCGGGCCCTGGGCAGATACACCCAGGACAGGGCGCCAAGCCATTGCTGGGTACACACTCATACACACAGTCACACACACATACACACACTATATGGGCAATTTAGACTATTCAATTTACCTGTAATCCATGTTTTTGGGATGTGGGAGGAAACCGGAGAACCCGGAGGAAACCCACACAGCCGTGGAGAGAACATGGAAACTCCACCGTGCTCGGGATTCGAACCGGGAACTACAGCGCTGAGAGGCAAACATGCTAACCACTAAGCCACCCAGTCAGTAGTTAAGAAAACAAAAACTGCTACACCGAATCTGCTATCATCTAAGATGATTAAATTCAGATCTGGCTTTCTTTTTTTTATTTATGTTTTCTAACAATTTTTTGTGACTCAGTCTTATGAACAGTCTTTGAAAACTCACTTCTGAACGATATGGAGTGAGAATTAGCACCACTGTTAGAATCATTAGTCAACTTTGAAGTCAACAGTGAAGGAGTCAGAGTGTACTTTGGAAAGACAGATTGAAAGTAAGAGGGGCCAGATCCAGAAATTGTCCTGTAGGCCAGAGGCAGTGCCTTGTACTGAATGCAAACAGCTACAGAGATTCAGAGCAAGATGAGTAGTGGACTGACATGAGTTCACTTGGACCGGTTGAACACAAGTCGGGCTGCAGAGTTTTGAATTTGATTGTAAAAGCTGATATATATATATATATATATATATATATATATGTATAAATAGCAGATAGATGTGTCTCAAAATGAAACCAAGGTTACATACTAAGACAATTGAAGAGATTATGAAGCCATTGATTTGGAAGATCAGGTCATGAATTGAGGTTTTAGCTGGAATTTTAAGAAGCTCTGTTTTGCCAAATTAAGTTTGAGAGAACAGGCATTTATTCAAACAGATATGTCGGTGAGGCAGGCGTACATCTGATATATCTGCATGACAGTTCCATTCTGGAAGGTAAGTTCTGGCCAGGGTTGGGAGACACTTTCATCTTTACGGTTTTCATTTGTTAAAGGTTGTTTGCTCCAGAGGATCACCTGGTTAACCACCTTTTTAAATGTAAAGTAGTCACTTTGTTGGGTCAAACTTCAGAATTTTTAATCGCGGCGTCAGTAGTGATACAACCATTTGTGTACTGTGAGTAGAGCAGTGGTAAGAGGTTTGAATCTTATTGAGTACTCATGCTCGTGATCCACTGGCAGGAGGATGCAGGTATTCTCATTGGACAGTTTGTCGTGTAGTTGTTCTTCAAGTGGCACATCCTTGTACATCGCCTCAGCTGACGTGCAAAACCATGTGAGTGGATGATATCCACAATACATCACTGATTTCCCAGCTATGATAAGAAATAGCAGGGTAGTCCAGCCTCTTTATCTCGGCACAACAATTTGTCTAAGAGAAGGTAAATCTGCAACAAAACATCAGGTCTTGCTGTCATCGTTTCAGCTTGCTAGGGCATGGGAAATGAACCTAAGTTGTAAAGGGTGGGGTCTGCGCACATTGCATCTTACCTTTAAAAATTCTATCGCACAGAAAAGCAAAACCATGCCACCTACTAAATAAAAAGATCCTGTCCTGGAATCATTAAAAACAGAGCTGCCCAAAAACAAGAAAGCTGGATTATTTTTGTTATATACTTTGAAATGTTTGAATTTGACTGTCTGATTGGTTCCTTAAAAGCACATACTCTAATGGTTATGTGCACTACATGTGATATATTAATGACCTCATCCAAAAAAAATAAATAAATGCATAACTGCATTCAAATAGTGCCATTAGAAACATGGCTGGTAATAAATCTTTGGCTTTTTTTTTTACCATATGTTGATTCCAGTCCTGCAGTGCCTGTGATGTAGGCTGCTGTGTAATGTGAAACCAGCAAGGACTACTTGACAGTATCATGCAGTGCAATGTTAGGGCTCGTCCTCCTTCTCCCTCCCCCTTGCACTGTGTTGATCTGTAGGGTCAGGCGGCGTGCTGAGATCTGGCGGCCTGAGAGGAGCCAGAGTTTAGGGTCATGTGAGGAGTTGTCAGCGCCTGCAGGAGCGATCGAAGGCATGGCGCCCTCCCCCTCTTTGTGACCCCTGAGACACCTAATCGCTTTTGAGAGCATGCACGAGCACACATATATTTGTTGTTAAATGTTGGTTGGTGGTTTGCGAATGACTTGAATTATGATTTACAGCATTTTTTTGTTATTAGTACATTTTATTTGTTTGATTAAGTAATTTGTAATGACAGCGTTTATTTAAATAGGTAGAAACTAGTTATTTGTGTTTCTTTTAATTTGTTATTCCATTTATGATTTCTTTCAAAATCTGAGAGATTTGATGGGAACTTAGGGGTTATATATTCGCCACTCAGCACGGGGATCCAGGTTCGGATCCTGATCAGGTTGGATTTTCCATGTTCTCCCTAGGGGGGCACGAATGAGGACCAGAGACTGTATTACTTAAGCTCAGGAACTGGGTTTATTATACAATACTTAAATAGTACATGTGCTGGGCGGTGTCCTTTGCTGTATCCCACTCCTGCTCCTGGGATGCTTTCTCTTTACATGGCATGTGATGCCACCACTTTTAAAGCTGCACACATCATCAGGCAGAGCAGCATTAGGTGTGCTAATCAGTCGATGAATCGCCTCTTCTTCCCCAGTGCCACCTTTACACATGGATTCAAGGGAATTTGACTACTGTATATTGCCCCTATTTAAATTGTTCCATAAAGTGTGCGTTGGGTCAGTGTGAGTGAGTGTGTGCCCACTCACTCACACTCTATACGCTCTGTCCTGGGTGCACCCTGCCAAGCACCCCAAAATTTTGTTCTCTGGATGTCCCCTTGACCCTAATTCCTAATATTGGATTAAGCAGAATATAATGAGATAAGATGAAGTGTGATGATTTATTTTGTTTTAATGTGGTGTGTTTTGTGATATCACTATATAGTACACTGTGGAAGAAACAAACTAAAGTAAATACATTTATTTTACAAGAATTCTAGTAGAGAATTTTGCAGCCATGCCATCTGCACCACTACACTGCATTAAATATGGCCTACAAAGCTGGCTTTTGCACCCTCATCGTGCCTATTAGAACATCATGACCATCTTGAGCCTGGTCTCTTTTTACCAAATGAGTTTCTTCTTTCAGCTGCTGTCTGTGTAATGATCAAATTAAGAGTTTTAAAATATTCTTTGCTTTAAGTTATTACTTAATCATGATTAATAAAGAAAATACGTAACTAAGCCAAAAGCATCACTGACAAACAAAGCCACATATTAAGAATAGGATAAGTGTTCTGAAGTTGCCAAAGAATAACTTTCTTATAAATCCAAATTTAATGACCCTCATAATTTCAATTTAACTCTGAAAATTCTCCAAGATTTAATATTATACATTCTAGATTCTTAAATAATACAGATAGAATAGAAACTTAATTAGAAAGGCCAAAAATGGCTCCAACATTTGTTGTCAACATATTTTATTAAGCCAGAAGAACAATGTAATTATTTCTAACTATGAGATGAAAAAAACATTTTTTATTTATTAAGGAACGAACAACACATATTACTTCTTTGCTGTCACATTTTTATAATTAGAATATATTTTCAATGCTATGTTTTAATTTGAATTGTTAAACTAAAACCGTGATTAGTAGTTCGTTTCCTTTAATACAGGACACCTTTAATAACTAAGTTTTCTTTAGTAAAGATGAAACTAAATAATTGTGAGTCCTTGACAATGAGAAATATATTTTAGTTCATTAAATAGCATGCAAAATAAAGAAATATGTATGCATTAAAATCATCATGATGTCACAGAACTACTAATCTGACTTTCTCAGCCTTAGGGAGCGTTATCCTAGATTTTCTTGCTGAGAATAACTTCTGATATATGTGACCATTATTGATTTTTACCCATGTGATGTGAAACCAACAATCAGTACTGTGGTTTGAAATGGCTCTGCAACAAGAGCCAAGACGTCAAAGAGTCGCCAAAAAATGTTTCAATTACATTGCCGTCTAAGACAATCTGTCCCTCAAAACACTTCAACTCTATAGGTTAGTCACACCCTAAACCATTTTCAAATGAAATAGCATTTTTGGAAATACTTTATTGGGGGAGGTTTAGATAATTACAAAAAGGCTAAATCATTTTAAAATGATTCAGCTATATTTAATGAAGTTAGAAGATTATAACATATGCCTCATGCTTCACTCACATCTTTGTATTATATTTAATTACAAAAATGTTTTTTTAATGTGCTGTTACTTATTGTTCTTTCTGAGTAAATTTAAATTTTTCCATAATAATAAAACTGTATATTAAGTGACAATTACATTAAATGGGAAAATTTCCATAAATTGTGCACATTCAAATGAATAGATTTGTTTCTATGATGTTTAGGATAATAAATACATTTTAAAAGTTTAAAACATACTATCACATTAGATTGGTTATTGTTCTTAAATGCAGGGGTCTAAACTTGTAATTAAATTTGGGTTTCATTAAACGAAAGCATCTCTAATGGGAGAATACCCAGCTTTTTACAGCTTTTAATGTTTACATCATTACACAGTAGGGTGTCGGATTAAAACTTTAGTCATTTAAAGTACTTTAATTAAGCAATAAGCCAAGACAAGGTTTGTGTTACTAATCATTTTTACACTCATGAGGTAAAGACTGCAATAACAGATGCAGAGAGTTGTATTTTCACATGTAGCACACAGCCGGAGATTACACAGAGCTGCCGATTCTAAAGCAAAGGGCATCGTGAAAAATACAAAATCAAGGTTATACAGCTGGTTTGTATTTTGGTCATCTTGCGATCTCTGTTTGTTGGGTCACAAGTTCAGCTTGTTCAGGCATATCTCTCTTTTTTTTAAGTGTCTTGTTACAAATATTGCTTGTTTGCCTGTTATTGTCTCTTTTTGCTGTTCTGTACCAGTCACATGATATAAACATTGAATTATGCATTCATTATCTTACACTTACACCTATACTACAGTCATGGTTTCCCCATGCCCATTCAGGGAAAAACTTTTTGAGTGCTGGACAGGTACACCCAGGACATGGCGCAAATCCATCGCTGGTTACACACTCACTCACTCAAACAGACCCCCCCCCCCCCACACACACACACTACAGTATGTAGGGGAAATTTAGAGCAGCCAGTTTACCTTAAATTCATATTTTTGGACTGTGGATTGAAACCAAAGAACCCGAAGGAAACCCATGCCGGCACAGTGAGAAAATGGAAACTCCATTCTGATCGAGAATTAAACCTGGATTACCAGCATATAGAGGCAAATGTGCCAACCTCTAAGCTAGCAAAGATAGAAAATATTCAATTTTGTCAGCTGCTTAATTTATGCATGGGTTCCATCAAAATGGAGACCATTTGAAGGACAACAGATCTGATACTTCGATGCAACCAGAATCAAGTTCTGGTATAAAATTTGAACGAATGTGCCAGTGTTTTTAAAATAAATAGCAATTTGTAATCATTTCTATTCATACATTCAATATCTTCCACTTAATCCTAGGGTGACAGGCAAATCCTGCCCATCCAGGTTAGAACGTTTCAGGCACTGGGCAAATACCCCCAGGACAGGGCGCCAATTTATCACAGGGTAAATTATTTTGCTACAACAAGCCATCTGTAGAATTTACTTGTATTAAAACATAAAAAATATCGACTATCAAAACAAGAAGCCATGAATGAAACCACTACTTTAAATTCATATTTTACTGCATGGCAGCTGGTAATCAGTTTCAAAATACAATAAATTAGGTAGAAACACATAAAAAATTAAAGGCTTCAGCTGAGGCAATGCTGGATATGGGGATATAGTCTAAAAAACAGGAGATTTTAAAATTTAGCAATGCAAAACATCCCCGAGATTCCCAGATCTATAATTAGCCCAGATAATGATTTTTTTTGGTTTTCTGTTTGGACAGCCAATGTCTTAATTCATCAGCATTCCACTTATTATCCACCTTCCCTCGATAATCTAGATTATAACAATTTCATCTTTTTACACACATTACACACCAGTGCCATATCAAAATTAATACACAAAATATTTTTCTCATAAAAACATGGAAAATCCAGATCCTTCAGGTGCATCTCCATTCATGTACACCAAAGAAACCAAACCATTCTGTGGACTGAGGAACAGTTTTGCTTGAACAAAAAAACTGAAGAAAAAAAAAAAAAAAAAAAGTTCCTGAACTGATTGAAAAAAAAGTTGAAAGCACATAGTTGGCTAAGCGATTTTATACACCTGTAGCAATAGAACAGAATGTAACATCAGAACTTAAAGTTTGTGTCCCAATATTTTTGTTTTCTTTGTTTTACAGGTAACTGTGTATAAAAGTGAAATATATAAAATGTTTTATTTGGTTTTAATTAAGCCAAGTTTTTTTGAACATGCACAAGCTTCCGTTAACTTTCTGTTATTTGTTCCAGTTTACGATTTTCCTTGTTACTGCCTTTAGTTGGTTGTTTAACTGGTATTTCCACCAGTGTAGTTCACCTATACCTGTTTTCAGTTAATTCTCTATTGCAATGTTACTTGTTTAGTCTGTGTGTGTAGCTTATTTTAGAAACTTTTGTTTTCTTTAAGAACTTTATCTTATCTCTTATCTTACCTATTTATTTTGCTAGTTAAGTTTCAGTTTTGATCCTGCTCCTGAGTTTTGTTTCTTAAATTAATCTTAATTTAAACCTTATGGGTTGTCCATAAACCTAATTATACTCCAGATATAAAATAGGTGGAAATAACTAATATACATATAGTTAAATCAATTTCTTAATTTTATAGTATTTTTTAAAAAAACTATACTTTTGTAGTAAAATAATAAGAAAACAGTAATCAATGTTTTGCTTACAGTGGTGAAGTGTGCTTGTTAAAAAAATGTGGGCATACTTGATGCAACAACACTTGACAAATCAAAGTTTAAGGAGTTTCTGTCTGTCAAGTTTCTTCTGCCACTCACCTGACATTTTGCAGTTTACCTTAGTTAATTAGCTTATTGTTTTCATTTAGTATTTTGTTTCAGAGTTAATTAACTGCATGATTTAATTGGTTTGTGTTTGTGGGCTGGTTCTGTTTGCTTATTTAAGTATACTGTTTCTGTCCAGTGCACATCTTTTATTTTATTTACCGCGTTGCCTGGTTCCCTGTGTTTTTGTGTTTTCCATACTTGATACTCAAGCTTATTATTCTGCTACCTGGCATCCCCGGCTCTTATTTGCACCAGAGTGCTTCCTCAAGGGTTTCACAGCATGATTGTAACAATGTCATTGTTTTCAATAAACATAATAATAATAAAATATCTGAAGGCATGTGCAGATCCTATAAACCACACATAGTACCTAAGCATACCTCAGATGCGCATGTGACCCCTACAAACCAAAACATACATCAGATGGAATACTACTTTTACTACTGCTTAAGCGCAAAGACGATTGCTTAGAAAGTGTCTGCACCGAAAAAGAAAATAAAAATGGGTGCTTATCGATCAGGTTCAAAGTTTTTTTGCTGACAATGCCAAGACATTCGTGGCAGCCCTTGTCCTGCCCCACCAAGCTCAATCAATGGAGCAAGAGCTTCACCATTGTGGAGTGACCACATGTCAATGGCTTCTGTCAAGTAGTCAGTAGTGGGTTAGCTCCCATTGCTGGCCACTTGCTTTTATTTTAAGCAGGTCTGGCAAAAGCTATTGTGCTTTGCTGATGGACGGTCAAGCAAAGTGGCTGTATCACATGCACAGCGCTCCCTCCCTACTGCTATGATTGGATAAAAATAGGTTGTCTAAAAACACAGCAAGCCAAACTTAGGACATGGATGTGGTATCCGAGCACACAATAAAATAAGTGCAACAGCGACACCGGGAAGATGTAAACATAAGTATAAATAATAATGTCACAATTATTGGCTTCAGAAGCTTCAGTAGGTAAACTGAATTACAGATGCACCTGATCCGTGTCACTGTGTCTGTTGATGAAAACTGCTAAGGGTAAAAAAGATTCAAAATCTGTATATCTAAGGGTTAATAAGGCTTGTGTACATTTGTTAAGGTGTACATATAAATAAATACTCAATTAAAGGAGAATAATGCATCCATACATACAAATTTTGTCAGACTGGTCAATGGCTATTCTGCACCAGACCATGGTCTCACTGGCTTATAAAAAGTAAGACATCAAAAACAGACCTCTCATCTAAAAAAGCGCCACGCTGAGCATAATTTGCTCTTTTAATTCCATGGGTTATGTGGGCTGATGATTAGGTATTACCAAGACTGGACTGCTTGAAATAAATAGTTCCACATCCAGAATAAAAGCAATGGTTTTGCATAACAATAAAGAGCTGAGTGTATATTTAGTCTGTTATTTTTTTTATTTGTTAAGAAATAATTTTTAATGCAATTCCACTTGACATTCCTGTATTTAATACATTATATAAATGTGTTTACTATTGTAATAACATTTAGTCTTCTGCTATTTCATCTCATGGTTGGAGAATATTGAGGAGGAAATTTGAGCCTATTCCTGTGTACAGAAACCCTGTGTTTTTACTGTCCTCTTTTGTGCACTGTTCATTTATGCCACAGCCCCAGGTTTTGGATCATTGATGAGATACTCGGTGATGACCCACTTGTAGTTTCTTGGCAGAAGCAGATTTTGATTTTAAATGTCTTGGTATTTAATGGACTTCAAAATGTCATACATCTAACAAGATTTTTTTTTTACCATACTTAACAGTGAGTATAGAGTCTCTTCAGTGTAGTAATAATCCTTTCTTTGTCAAACCCACCTTGAGTGTTTTTGTTTTCAACTAACGATACAAAAAGGGTTTAGTCTTCATCTCAGTAGTAGAATTCAATCTCTAGGCACTTACTTTTGTGGCGAGTTAACAGAAAATGTTTATTTTTATGGAATTCTTCCAAAAACCATCAAAAGTACAGGATGCTTCTTTTTATATGTGGCGCGGCGCGACACATATATTGATCTTCCTCGGGTCAACTTTATCCTTTATTTACAAAGTTTGCCGGA
>JAOUQT010329064.1:0-13561 GCA_025769995.1 Xyliphius kryptos
AGCACACACCCACTCTCACACTCACACACTATACGGGGCAATTTAGAGCATTCAATTTACCTTGTATCCATGTTTTTTTTTAACTGTGTGGAAACCCACGCAGATCGGGATTCGAACCGGGAATCCCCCTTGTGGAGATTAGTTTCTCTGAAGATAATCCCCAGGAATTGGAAGTGTAATGTCAGTTCCAGAAAAAAAAAAAAAAAACAAATGTTGCCAAAATCTTTTGTGATTCATTTGTTGAAAATATTACGCGTATTAAGAGCAAACGGAGGCGCAAGCCATCAATGCAGCGCCCTTATGAAATAAGGATTTAGTAAACATACAATATACAGTATAAAGTGTATATACAGTTTTTTTTTGGATGCTCTTGATTGATGACTTAACGTGTAATGTGTTCACTTTCAGATTGCTCTCTCAGCATGTGGTCTCGCTGTCTGCATGATCAATGCGCTCTGCTCTCTGCTCTGTGTATGACAAACAATTTTTAATGTGCTCATAAATTTCCATGTGGTCAAGGTGGACCTGCATCACACGGAAAAACAAACGCACAGAAGCCCCCTTGGCTCCGCCTGCCAACGGCTCCGAAATTCATGCCATACTTGAGATGTTATTCGAAGTTACGATGTTGAAGAATTGATTACTCTGTATTTGAACTGCAGCGGGGTGAGAGGGGGAGAAAAGAAGACTGTGCCTTCAGGGTATGTTCAAGAGCGCCTTTAAATTAGACAAGGTAGCCACTCAAGCCAGCTGGCATTTAAGTAAATCTTGTGGATCAATATCAGTTCAAGTGTTTATGGCCTCTTGGCACAAGAGCAAAGTGATCATTTAAAAAGAAAGACAGAAGCCATCTGCCCAAACCGATTAAATGAAATTCATCAAAAATCGGTCTCCTGAGCCCCAGTGGTCAGCGCAGGAATTATTTAGATGCATGAAAAGAAAGAGTAAATATAAATTATTTAAAAAGGTCTAGTCTTTTTAGATGACCCTACCATCACAATGGTTGGGTAACTGAAAAACATTCAGCTAGCTGGTAGCTCAGTGGTCAGGGATGTTGGGTTGAGGATCTAAAAGATGGGTTTTTATGTCCACTGAAGTTACCAATGTAGATCATTGAGCAAGACCCCTAACCCTCATTGCTCCAGGGGGCTGTCCCTGTTGTTTGTTAAATAACCAAATTACATTTATTGTATAAAAAGGCTCAAATCTATATATTCGTGACTGTTGTCTGAAATATCACAGGTTGTCTTAACAACAGTTGTTCATTTCACATTTACTCTTCACTCCTTGGAAACTGTCTTGCTTAACCATCCCTTCATTATTTTTCACCCAATCCCATTGTACTATGACTTTGGGGCTCCTGATGCTCCACCCCTGAAGAATGTTTTCAGCTCACTCACACACGGGTAATTTTAGAGCAGCCAATATACCTTAAATCTATGTTTTTGGTTTGTGGGAGGAAACTGGAGAACCCGGAAGAAGCCCAAGTGGACACGGGGAGAACATGGAAACCCAGATTAGAGATTCAGGTTCGAATCCCAGCGCTGAGAGGCAGCTGTGCTAATCATTAAGACAACTTCGGGTGTTAATGCATGTAGGTTACTTTCATTCTCAGACTTTATTGATGACCACATTGTCTTCGTGTTGATTGGTAGAATTTTTCATTTACACATTCTGTTTACTTCCAGCAGCCTTGGATCTATTTAACCAACGGGATGAAAGATTTTCACTACCGCTGCTCTAATTTCTGTGTTAAAGAGAAATATTCATTTGAAAAATGGCAAAAAACGAGCCGTGTTTCGTATTTAGAGCGCCACGGGAGATTATCTGCTTAGCTATGAATTTAAAAAGTGGGTGATTTTCTGTATTGGCTTTTGAAATCTAATAATTCCTACTCAGAAGGCAGCAGTTATTGTTTGCAGTTTGCTATTATCTGTGGATTTAAAGTTATTCTAAGCAGCAGAATTCATTGTATTCATGGTTTATTGTTGTGTGCACTTTAAAACCGAGCAAATTAAACCAAACGGCGCCAATGGCGATTTCATACATTCAAGTTTGCGGTGTAATAAAAGTACAAGTTAAACAATAAACCTGTTAAAAATAACTGAACAGTCAGGATAATTATTATTTTTTAAATCCCCTGATCAAAACGTAAAGAAAAGAGAAAGGCACAAAAAATGGTGGATGATCAATTTGGTGATCCTCTGGAGTAGGCTCATTTTCAGCCCAGACAGGCTTTACAGAGGTCTTTAAATAAATGGTCCGGCAGAAACATAATAATTTCTCACCATCTTTATATAACTGTTCTCGTTCTCGAGGGTCAGAGCACACCTTTACCGCGTGTGAGCAACCATCTCACTCACACCACATCCACCGATTGAAAGAAATGTTCCTGGTTCTGTTGTCGGTTCCCTTCAGAATTGGCCGGCAGCTGTTGTAATGCTTTTTTAATGTTCGGGGTTGAGAAGGTTGGAAATCTGTGTAAATGTTTTTACGCATTGGCTTGGCTGATGAAAAAGGTTGAAGGACTTGCTTCATTAACTGATGTACGAACAGCATCCTTCAACGAGGTGAAAATGAATAGAGCTGATGGGGGGGGAAAAGAATCCTTTAAGTCTCTTCCTTTCTTTTTCTTCTCCTGTTTTGTTCTGTAAGACAAAAAAAGAAATAGATTATAATAGGTGTAGAATGCAATATTATTCTGTACAGTCCTCTACACGTGTCTTTAAACTAAACTGGCTATTAATCCTTTTTTTCGCTGTACATACGTTTTAACGAGATCTGCTTTTTTTTCCCTTTTCCTCAGCACTGGACTTAACCTTTTCTGGATCTGGCTCATTACATAAAAAGTAAAGGAATTAATAAAAGTAAGCAACAATAAAAGCCACTTAGGGTCAACACAGTGGCGCAGTCCAACTTTTTTAATCTTCTATTTTAATATTTATTCCAATTAGTTATTGCTGCGGGCCACAAAGTGAATTAGCAGTTAGCACATTCATTCACCTTTTTTTTATTCACCGAAGAAATACTACACCTGAGACCGCCACTGCTGAACGAGGTGGCCCACAAGGCTCCGTTCTTGGACCGCTTTCAAAGTTTGGACACACCTTCTCATTCTTTGAGTTTTCTGTATTTTTATGACTATTTACATTGTAGATTCTCACTCAAGGCATCAAAACTATGAACAAACACATGAGAAGTTATGTACTCAACAAAACAAGATGAAACAATAGAATACTTTATATTCTAGTTTCTTCAAAATAGCCACCTTTGCTCTGATTACTGCTTTGCACACTGATGGCATTCTAATTAATTATACAAATTAACCCTTATAGGCACATTTGGAAACCATTTCAGGTGACTACCTCTTGAAGCTTATTGAGAGAATGCCAACAGAGTGCAAAGCATTAATCAGAGCAAAGGGGAGCTATTTGGAAGACACTAGAATTTAAAACATCTTTTCAGTTATTTCATCTTTTTTGTTAAGTACATAACTCCTCATGTGTTCATTCATAGTTTTGATGCCTTCAGTGAGGATCTACAATGTAAATAGTCGTGAAAACCTGTTATGTGAAAATTTTCTTAAGCTCAATTCACAAAAAAGCGTTTCTGTTTGTTGGCACTAAATCTGTACTTTCCTCTATTTCTCCTACCTCTCTATCCATAATGGATGTGTCTGTTTTCCTATCCCCTACTCTCCGTAATCTTGGTGTTCTGTTTGATCCAACTCTCCCATTTCTTCCTCACATTAGATCTATTTCTAAGTCTGCTTTCTTTCACCTGCGCAACATTGCTCGAGTCGCCCATTCCTCTCGTCTGCTGCTGCAGAGATTCTGGTACATGCTTTTGTTTCCTCACGTCTTGACTACTGTAATTCTCTTCTCTATGGTCTCCAATTACAGACAAATCTTACAATACATCCAAAACTCTGCTGCAGGGATGTTTGACAAACACACTAGTAAGAATTTCTGTCCACATAATTTCAATTATCCAGCTACGGCGTCACATCATGTAGAGGATAAGTATGTCGGTTTTATGCTGAATTCTTACACATTCTTGATAAGTGAAGAAAATGAGAGGTGTGGCTTGTAGCTGCTACTTGTTTAATTAAAAAAAAAAAAAAAAAACATTCTAATTTGTTGTGTGAATCAAACCGGGAATAATGCGAATGTCAGAAAATCTTAGAAGAGTCATTTTTAGCGATGCGTGAAGCCAGAAAAGGCAACATAATCATTTCTGAAGACCTGAGTTCTCATCAATCCACATTACAATTGTCAAGAAATGCAGGAAGTTTGGTAGCACTGCAGCTTTACTTAGAAAGGGGGAGGGAAGAAATCCGAGGCAAAACCTAATTGCTTTGAAACCTTCAGACCCCCAATTTCTATTATTGCTGTTGTGAGCAATTCTGACTCATTTCTCCAGAATAGTGCCTTTTCACCAAAACAATCTAATAACTCTGTTTACTTCTCAATGAGCAAATTATGCAGATCTGCTTTTGTATTTGGTAATATTCCCCCTCAACACTTCGGTTTCTCAAGCCAAATAATTTAATACAGGCTTTTCTTTTGGCTTTGTTATTTTTATTGAACCCCTGTTACTCAATTAAATCACCTAATCATTTAAGCGGCCTTACAACAAAGCCCTCCTGTAGTTATGCACTATACATGCAACCAACATGTAACCTAAAAACATACAGCAGATTTCAAAAGTCTTTAACCACCCTCTTTTTTTAAAGGTTTTTTAACCACCTCCTCATTGTATTGTGGACCATGAGCTAAAATGGACATTGAAACCTTTTAATGAACAATTACTCATAATAACTATTTAGAAGTCTTTTTTAATACAACAATCTTCGTTGTCTTATTTAAAAACACATTCAGACCCTTCATTTCGGCCCTCGATTTTATGCTTAAGCATCAATTGTGCTCCTGATGCACTTAACTATCCTTGAGATAATTGGATATAGTTTGCAAAGCCACACACTTTCTCAATTAAGGATTCAAAATTCCATGGAATCATTATTATGACACCGTCCGCACAACGAAACAAAAGTAAACAATATTTATATATAATTCAGATTTTCCGTTCTGCATACTTCCTTTATTTTATCAGTTACACTGAACATATTTATGCAATTTGCAGTTACAGACTGTAGTCCATCTGTTAGTCTCCAGACTCTCTTGGTTCCCATCACTCTGTTCTCCAATAATCACCCCACAGAACAGGAACTATTTGGGAAGTGAGTGATTCTCAGCACGGCTGTGAATTTGACTTAGTGTGATAGTTTGCACTGGTACAAGTGGGTCAGACACTTGCTGGAGTTTCTACACACTGTTTCCACCAATTGTAGACTCTGATCTGTTTTCTTCCTTTAATCCTGAATTAGTTCTCATTGGATGCAGCTGGGTGACACAGTGGCTTGACGGTTGGCACGTTCACCTCTCAGCGCTGGGGATTCCCGGTTCGAATCCCAATCTGGGTGGAGTTTCCATGTTATCCTCGTGTCTGCATGGGTTTTCTTCAGGTTCCATTTCCTCCCACATCCCAAAAACATGAATTCAAGGTAAATCGAATGCTCTGAATTGCCCTGTATAGTGTGTGTATGTGTGTGTGGCTGTGTGAGTGAGTGTGTACCCAGATGTTCTCCCCTGGATGGGCATGGGGACCCTCATAAAGAAATAAGCAGAAGATAATGAATGATTGATTGGATGCAGCTGGACTAATGGATTATTCTTAGTTCAGATAGTGATACTGTGGTGTTAACCAACACACTGTGTCAGTGTCACAGTGTGATAAAGATCACACACCACCTAAATATCTACTTTCTTAGGAAGTGGAGTAACTATAGAGCGACTTATGGACAACAAAAGTTAACTGTGTATACAATATATAACTCTAGAACTACAAAGTGCATCTATTTTGGTAAGTGGAGCGATTAAATTGGACAGTAAGTAATCAAACAAGAAATTGTACCTAATAAAGTGACCACTTAATGTATATGAGGTTTAAATACGTTTACTTACTTATATAAATATAAGACCGTTATGATTGATGTTACAGTAGATACACTTAAGAATGGAAGATGCTCTGTATTCTTGTTACATCATCATCGTCATGGTTTCATAAATTAACTTCAATTGTTCTGAGATTTATTTTAATGCATTCATGCCCATTCTTCCCGAATCCAAAGCTCAAGCATACAAAATCTGTTTCAGCATTAAAAAAAATGACCCAACACGATTCATTCGACTTTAAATGTAAATAATGAAGCATTATGAAGTGAATCATTCTATATAAGCTTTTCGTTTGAATCCAAATAAGCAGCGTTATCCTAGAACTAGACGCACAGTAATTATCAGCTGAAATGGAGGGGATACCCTGTGAGCCCAGCACTTTTAATGTCAGGCACAGTATGAAAAAGAGCGTCAAATATTTGTGTAGTGGTTTTCTAAGCAAGGTCAAACATGCATGAGTTGAATATAAATCATCAGCTGAAAGGAATTAATATGCTCTCTTACACCCAGCATCACTAAAAGCATGGCAGTTTTGCATAGCAACAGTTACCAGGTGGCGTATATTGAAGGTTAAATATATAAAGCATTTTAAATGATATGCCACATTTGTGTAAGACCTGCACGCTATACAACGGCTGGGTGAAATGTTCGCTGCACTCGCAGCACCTGCATCAGCACCCGCGAAGGTGCTATATGTTGATTGAATAGGACGTAGACATGCTGTTAATGATGCTGAAGGCAAAACCTCACCTCCTTTTAAGACCTAAAAGCAGTCGATCTGCTAATTGTGGTGCCTTTTACAAAAACTGGAGAGGGCAAAGAGGTCGCTCATTTAAAACAGAACTCTTCAGTCCATAATTCTAAAAAGACAAAAAATAACTCTATTTACATAGAACATTTTATCCACGTTAGGACAGCATTAATTTTAAAAGATTACACAGTAAAATGGAACTAAAATGTGTTTGTGTTATAGTGGTTAGCATGTCTGCCTGTCTGCGCTAGGGATCCAGGTTTGAATCCCGATCTGCGGGGAGTTTGCATGTTTTCTGGTTTACTTCTACAGTTCAAAAACATGAATTCAAGGAGAACTGGCTGTTATAAAGTGGGGCTATCAATCTGAGGGTTGCGGGTTCAAATCCCAGGTCCTCTGAAGTTCCCACTGTGGGTCCTTGAGCAAGACCCTTAACCCTAATTGCTCCAGGGGTTCTGTATGTACCCCTATATTCTGACCCCAGATATTAAGAGGGATACTTGTAAGTCGCTTTGGATAAAAGCGTCTGCTAAATGACCAAATGTTTCCAAATTTATTATTTGGTGGGTGCTCATTGCTCCAGGGTGCTGTATCAACCCTGTGTTCTGGACCCAACCGTCACGTTGGGGGTACCTGTAAGTCGCTTTGGACAAAAGCGTCAGCAAAATGACCAAATGTTACAACAATGGATTGCCACACTGTTCTGGGTGTGTCCAGTGCCCAAAACGTTTTCTCCTGGATGGGCATAGGGAAATCTGTCCAAATCCTTCTTGTTAAAATTGAAAACGTCTCTATCGCCAAACTTTTGAAAACCCGAGCTGAACATGAGTTTCAGAATGTTCTGCGTTAAATCTGCTTCATAAAGAACTGGGGATGTGTGAGACGCGTCAACCCCAAGACTGACAGCAGTTCCAATGTAATCGTCCTCAAACCGTCGAACGTCTCTGGAAGTGATGTCTGATGCCTCAAATGATGTGTGCAGCTCCCAAAACTTCATTGTCCGAGAGATGAGATGTCAGTCATTTGCATCTCAGCTTCAACAATGCTCATCTATTCAGAAACCGTCCAGACAAAATCCTTCCTACTAAACTTGTGTGAATGTTTCAGGAAAAAAAAACATTAGTCTCTTTCTCCAAACTTTTGAAAACCTTTTATAAACTGCATGGAAATGTTAGCTGTGTTGACCGAGTGATAGGCAGTTTTCTCGCTCTGGTGTTTGAAATGGTGCCGTTTATCTTCCGCATGAACTTTACGTCTGGGTGTAAATGCCTGCCACATCTCAAAAGGGCCTCGTAACCATTTTGTCCAGCTTTCTGCATACAGCCATTCAGTTCATTCAAGTGAGATGTAATGTCTGTCAGAAGTCCCACTGACATCCAACTCTGATAATGCTGTTCTGTCTCAGTGAGAAAGGCTTTGATTGCATTAATGCAGTTCACACGAGTCTCCAAGACTTTTCCATTTCTCAGCTGCCTGACATCGAAGTGAAGTGAGATGTCACCGTATGCAGAAAAAGCATGATTCATGATTCTTACTGTTGCCATCACTGTGTTAAAATCACATTTTGACATTTTTCCCAGATTTTCTGGTGTATATGGCAGTGGAATATAAGAACAGGGAACCAAACGCTCTTCCTTATTTTTTTGGGGTGAATTCTTATTGCTTTCTTAGCATTTCAGGTGCATTATTGGTGACAACTGCTCCACTTTGAAATGTCAAACAGGTTTCAGACGAATCCTCACCTTCTGTGGTGCCATAGATGGATTTTAAACATCACAGTTTCTTTTGTACAAAACCTGGCCCTAACTATTTTAAAAGACAAATACTTCACATCAGCATGAGCACCTTATCGTATCTGTAAAAAAAAAAAACTATAAAAAACACTGGTGGTAGTGTTTGGTGGTTTAACTGCATCTGTCTCAGCTGGGACAGCTTCTCGTGTGACCTGGGGCACAATTTCTGCATATTAAAGACTCATCTGTGACTACAGGACACAATTGGCAAAGGTTCATAGATCATTACAACTAACAGATTTATAACCCTGCACTGTTTTCCTCTATAAATGTACCACGTTTGGTGTTTTTGTCTTTTTTGGCTACAAAAACCAAGCAGAAATATACACCATATAAAAACATCAGTTTTCCTAGAGGGCAGCTTGGTGTCTTAGTGGTCAGCACGTCCGCCTATCAGAGCTAGGGTTCCAGGTTTGAATCCCGATCTGAGTGGAGCTTCCATGTTCTCCTCGTGTCTGTGTGGGTTTTCTTCTTGTTCTCCAGGTTTATCCCACAGTTCAAAAACAGCGATAGATTGGCGCCCTGTCCTGGGTGCATCTTCGGCATCCAGCTGCCGAAACATTCTCTAATATATTTGGGAAAATGGACACTTTTATAAATACAGGGTTACGGATTAGAACACCAAAAAGCTGCATTGAGACAAGCTCTATATAAATCAACTTGAGTTTAATTCCATGTGCCTTTTTAACGTTTTTATCCAAGTATGAAACTTCCTAGTGTGGTATTTTTTGGTCCTTGACTAGAGATAAGCTAAAAAAATACGAGCCAAATGGCAATAAGTGCAGAAATAAATCCACAAATCTTTCTGCTTAGCTTTTGACCGAAGTGCTCTGGTGCGGAACGCCATTAAATGTATGATATGCATTCACTGCTACTAATTCAGTACTGACTGGTAGTAAAAACAAAGCAATGGAATGGAAGGCGGAGGGAGATTTTCCTTTCCCCTTTCATCAGGCTGCACTCCAACATGCAGGGCTTCACTTAATCTTGCGCTGGGGAGACCAAAGGGTCGATGCAATCAATGTGCGCGCCGGTTCAATCAGAAATGAGTGTGGCCTATATTGCATGCTCTTTAACCACTGGGGAAGTCTTTATGATTCAACTTTCTGACAGCTTGCTTGCTTGCTTGTTAGTCTCCAGCCCTGTTACACACATCAGAACAGATTCAGTATAGTGAAAGGGTGAAAGGTTGGATGATTCTATGAGTTCGGAGTAGACAGGCGGCCAAAGGATGCATCAGAGAGCAAAAATTGTCAAGAGCAAAGGGCACCCTGTACAATTTGTTCTGCTACTCTTGTACAGAAGCACAAACAGCATACCCTAATAAACATGTTATGCTTCTCAACAACTAAACGTAGATTTAATAAGCTCCCTAGACGAAATAGTGGTTACAGATTTTTCGCTTGTACTTGGTTCCATCTCCCATCCCTTTAAAATACAAAACAAATGCTGTCAGGTACAACTTCCAGATTTGAGATTCTGTCAATTCAGGCTTGTTAATTAACAAAGTAAGTGGAAAGTACCACTCTGTGTCTGTGCTGGTCGTTGTAACCAGGTTGAAGATGCACCTGACTCCAATCACTAAACCAAAATTAACATTGAGTTATTGAGTGCTTGGCACTGAGTCAGTTATATTGATAGCAACCAGACGTCAGATGTCGTAGCACATCGCCTTTAATCCCTCCATGAGCATCATATCTTGTGCTTTGCTGATGCAAAGGTGTCCTACTGCGGTTGGTCACCCTGCAATGCGTGTAGGATCTGCAGGAGGTGTGAGAAACTCACTAGTAAAGTAAATGTGTGGAAAGTGTTTGATGGATTGATTCAACTTTATTGACAAATTCATTGACGTCATTGTACAAGTACAACACAATGAAATGTTGTTCGCATTTAACCAGAAGTGTAAATATTAGAATTGTCTAGATGTATAAAGTGCAATAATAATTTTGTGCTGTAATAATAACCGTTATTGTGCAAGTAAAAACAACGCAAAATGAAAATAATGCATCTGTGTTGCACCTGTGTTGGGATGAGTTTAGTAGTGTGATTGATGATGGAGGGGGAAAGCTGTTCCTAAGCCAACTGGTTCTGCCGTGGATGCTCCGGTATCTCCTCCCTGAGGGTAGAAGGTCATACAGTGACTGGGTAAGAGGATGTGTTCTTTTTTGATGCGCGTTCTTTTTAAACATCGTAGACAGGGAAGGTCATCGATAGCAGGTAGATGCTCTGAGCGTCCTTCACCACCCTCTGTAGGGCACCTTCTCGTTGGGTCCATATTCCTTTGGAACCCATCTGCATGTTGTCCGGTTACAGTGGGTCTGCCTGTTAGATAGACTGTGTTGCTGCCTATTTTAGCCACTATTCCAAATGATCCCACAGTTTTTAATAAACCCAGTGAACCTGTTGTTCTTTTTCTCTTACATTAAACTCTCTGTTACTGCTGCTTGTTGTACACACAGCTCACGTTATCGCTGGCAGCAATGCCTCATTTGTTCAGGTTTGCAAAGTACTGACAGTGAAATAATAAACACCATCATTAGTGGACGCAATTAGACAAGTCCGTATCTGACACTTGGATCCAGAAGGTGAAACTAAAAGGGCAATAGAGGGATAATTTAATGGATTAGGTATCAGGATGGAATCTTAACTCACCTTATTCTGATTTATTGTTGTAATACTTGACAATCTGTCAGTGTCTGAGTGAGCATGCTCAAAATAGTGCAATTGTCCCACCCCCTGTTTAGGTTTTGGTTGTAGGTAGAACATTTGACAGTCATTGGTGTCAGTGCTTCAGGTAAAATAGATTTCATTTTTAAAAAGCAAATGCCCTTTATATGTTTATATATCAATTTCTGAAATCTAGAATCAAAATGAAGTGCAGTGAGAGCAGATAAAATTATAACAAATGTGAGCCTATGTAGGGTAAACTGTCAGGTGGATCACCGCTGACGGCCTGTTTTATCTCGGATTCTACATGATTCCACATGATAAATACATATCTTGTTGGGCCAATTAGTTCTGTGATACTTTCTTTTGGTCAGAAACGCACATGCTACTTCTGTGTTCATCTTGTTAAACAGTTTTCAACCAAAAATCAGGTTATATGAAGTAAATCAGGTTTAAATGCAGTTTAATATAGATATAGATTAATTTAAAATCAAATGAATATTAATCATTAAGAAACCAAACACTGTCATAAGGATATTCAGGTAAAGGTCACAGAGCATGTTGAAATTGATCAATGATCTCATCTCAATCTTCCACTCATTCCTATACTGGGGACTAGGGTCATGGGGACGATTCCCATGCCCATCAAGAGCCCACACACTATATGGACGGCAATTTATATAGGTGGAATTTAGAGCAGCTAATTCACCTTGAATCTGTAGTGGGGTTTGGGTTTTTTTTTTTTTTTTGGACTTTGGGAGGTAACCGAAGAACCTGAGAAAAATCCACCCAAAGTGGGATTTGAACCTGGATCCCCAGTGCTGGGAAGCGAACATGCTAACTGCTGTGCTGCCTGTAGCGAGCTTCATTCATTCATTCATTCATTATCTTGCGCTTATTTCTTTATGAGGGTCGCGGTGGGGTTCCCCATGTCCATCCAGGGAAGAACGTCTCTGGCGCTGGGCAGACACAGCCAGAACAGGGTGCCAACCCATCACTGAGTTCACTCACACACCACACACACATACTATACGGGGCAATTTAGAGCATTTAATTTACCTTGAATCAATGTCTTTTGAATGTGGGAGGAAACCCACGGGGAGAACATGAAAACTCCACCCAGATTGGGATTTGAACCTGGAATCCCCAGCACTGAGAGGCGAACGTGCTTATTTGGTGAAAATCAGGGATTGTTGCCAGTTCATTACAGGGTGAAAACTTTCACTCCCACAATCCTCCACAAGAGCAATTCAGCATCATTGGTTCATCTAAAGGCATGTTGTTGGGACTGAGGAACAAAACCAGCAAAAACCTTGATTTTGCTGCCCAATAAAAAAAAAGCAAGGACTTTATGTTCTGAGGAGAGCCCAAATAAGAACATAGTGGTTTAAACGGAATTAAGAATACGTCATTCCTGGGGCGTATTTTGCAGTTAACTATTCTGTGCAACTGAATGCATTGACACACAAATAAAATAAATTAGAAAATTTAACATGCTGTCGCTTATTAGTTTCTGCATTTCTTTTTGAGAGCAGCCTTATCCCAGAACCAAATGGAATGAAGGAAATGAATTAGTTGGGAGTTCAGGCGTATCATTAGTGAAGGTCCTTGAACATATTAAACCTTAAATATATCTGAGCTCTGTGACCTGCGCAGAAATCTATATCACCGTTTGTGTCTCCAAAGTGAACAGTGCACAGACCCTCAGGGCCTGAGTTCATAATGAAGAGTCGTTCTTTATCTTTCCAATCAATGTAGAGACATATTAAAAGTCTGCTTCATGCTTCCAGCGTCCTCCGTTTGAAAATAGATTTTTGGATTTTCATTAATGTAAACTAACAATGTTATAATGAACCTGCGTGTTCAATATAAGACTAAATTAATTTCCATTCATTGTGTGTTAAATTCCTTTCAGCATTTGTTTAATTGCAAGATCCAACCATTATCTTCCACTCAATCCTGTACTAGGGTCACGGTAGGGTTCCTCATCCAGGGGAGAACGTTTTGATGCTGGGCTGTTTTTGGACAGCTTGCATTTCCTCTTTGGAATCCATGCGTTTATCATCACTTACAGACTGCCTGTGTAGACTTTTCAGTCAAATTGCTTGCAGATGAAAGGAACCCGATTTCCTTAAGGGATCTCACTCTGACTTATGTTACGTTCCAAAAATGGTCAGAAGTTAGCAAGTTGTCCCAAAATACACTGCTCAAAAAAATAAAGGGAACGCTTAAAAAACGCAATGTAACCTCCAGACCTCAATGGGATAATAATTTAGATTTACATTTTGATAATTTTTATGTTATTTTGTTCTCAATGCATTCCACTGTCTACTAAA
>JAOUQT010329073.1:0-13560 GCA_025769995.1 Xyliphius kryptos
CAGTGAGAATCTACAATGTAAATAGCCGTGAAAATACAGAAAATGCATTGAATAAGATGGTGTGTCCAAACTTTTGGCCTGTACTGTACATCCAAGAACGTCTTGCTGTAAGGTAATGCACAAACAACTGCAACACTTTTTGAATCTACTGTAGGTGATTATTTCGTCGAACATTTTTGACAACCATGACCTATATGTTTTTGGATGTCTATTTTTTTTCAGAACACACAGATATGTGTTCAGGTGTTTTTTATTACTGGTTTGCTTCAGGCAACAGGCCGGCACAGTGGCTTAGTGGTTAGCATGTTCTTCTCTCAGCCCTGGGGATACAGTTTTGAATTCCAATTTAGGAGTTTCCATGTTCTCTCTGTGTCCATGTGGGTTTCCTTCGAGTTCTCTGGTTTCCTTCCAGAGTCCAAAAACATGGATTCAAGGTGAATTGGCTGATCTGAATTACTCCTATAGTCTGTATATGTGAGTGAGTGTGTGCCCAGTGATGGATTGGCACCCTATTCTGGGTGTATCTGCCCAGCACCCAAAACCTTATGAGGACGTTGGGAACCCCCAACAACCTTAATATAGGATTAAGATAAAAACAATGGATGGATGGATTTAGGCAACATTAGATAAGGCCTATAAATGTAATCCTAGTTAAAAAATGCATTTATCATAAAACTTTAAACTACATGAACAGAACACTCATTATATAACCTCAGCTCATTGTTTTTGTCCTTATTAATGAGCACGGGGCATAAAATAGAATACAGACACTAACCCGCACACCCATGAAGCGGTCTTTGAGAACAATCCAGGACAAAAGGAAGACAAAGGCCTTATGGCAGCAGTAAAGCGCTGAAACATCTGTAGCTGTGAGTTTCTTCAGCGCCAGCACATAGAGATAGTTTGTTAGAGTCCATAAGATGGAGAAAGGGGCTGTTCTCTTTAAAAACAGCTTTAATGTCATTCCCTCTTCTCCAAACAGTCGACTGCACTCCCTACAAAGAGTGCGATAAGTTCAATTCTTATAATATTCTCCAGTACATTTGTTTAGAAATCTTTGTTGCTTGGTTACATTTTCAAGCTTACCTGAATTTCTGAATAGGTGTTTGCTTCTCTCGTGTAATTATCACATGACCAGAGTAGTAGATAGGAAAGAAGAGAATGTTCCAGTTGGTACTGAACCAAGAAATGAAGAAAGGGCAAGAGAAAGATTTAAAGGTACACTGGACCACCTGAGTTGTGCCCACCCAGGATGAGGAGATGCACAATACCACAAGCAGGCCACCGATCACCTTTAAAATGATACTGGCACAGGTTTCATAAGATGTAACATCTCCACTTGTTTCACTGGCTGGAGTCTCAGCATGGGAGTCTGAGCCTTCGTCTCCTACAAATTTGACAATATCAGCAAATTAGTGAGGGGTAATAACAGTTTTCATTATGTGCTTTACTTAACATTATAAAATTGTAGTTCCGGTCCTTAAATCTGATTGGCTGGGCCGTTTGTCCAGCCGTGACATTATTCACAATAATGCATGCCTCTGACCGCTTCACAATGTGTGAAATACAATACATTATTTAAATTTATAAAGTACAGTCATATGGCCACTAGATGGCAGTTTTTGTTTGTTATAGAAACTGGAATCCTCTTACTCAGCGTTTAGCGGTCACTTTAAAAACCAGACTAGATTACTACACGAAAGAGCAGTTTATTGACTATTTTGCATTCAATAAACTCATTTATTATTTAAACCTTGATTTTTTCTATTATAGTGGGTTTGAAGCCAGTTTTATAAAAGCAATAGGGCACTCAAGGTTGTGCATTATTGTGAATAAATCATGAGAAAGCGGTGTAACGGCTTCATGTCTTTCCCATGATTTATTTACAATAATGTACACCCTTTTATGTGTTATCGCTTTATTATTGATTCTTCATTTTAAAACCTTTATCATTTGGTTTAACACTTTTATTTTGCTTGATTCAAATATTGTTCATTAAAAACGTAACCTTTAAAGCTTAAACATTCTAAAAGAATAATGTCAATTAAATGTACTGTTTCAAGCAGTAGCCAAGACCTGAAGCAAACTAATTCTTTAAATCCAGACTTATCCCTAACCATTTAGTCTTTTTCTTCTTTTTCAATTAAATTCAGTTGTTTTCTGCCTTTTTAAATAAATGTGAATTTCAAACCAAATGTACAGATTAAATAATTTGTAAACAATAATAAGAGAAAGCGGTTATGTTTTCATTGTCTGTAAGTATTTCACTTTCCAACTTATATTGGGGCCATGTGAACAGCAGTGTCACACAGTTCAAGAATTAATGACTTGCAATTAGGCACTTATTTAAAGTTTTTTATTCTGATCTTTGTCACCCTGTCTTACTACTTTTGCTAAGAACAACATGTAACATAGGCCCTGTGTAAAGCATTTTCCCTGCCATTTTGAGTGTAAAGTTGCACAAATTGTCCCTACTGGCATTTGACAACATTATCGTATTGAACTCAAGCAAAGCAAACACACAAAATAAAAAAAATCTCAAACACACTTCGAAATCAAGAGCCGCATGACACCAGGTAAAGACCTGCATGTGGCTCGAGAGTCGCCAGTTGGCCACTTCTGATGTATCGTAAAGTGGTCAGAGGTGTGCATTATTGGCTCAGCCAATCAAATTTAAAGATTATTTTTTTTATGTCACACTGCGCACAAATTAATTGTTTGTTACTTCACTTTCTTTGTTTAAAGCCAATTGTTATATATTGAAATTTACCCAAAAAAAAGTTACAGACACAGATACAGTAGACCAGTGAGTAATTAATAATTTACTGATTTGAATTATCTGAAAATTGAGATACAACATAATTTTTTGTTCAAATGTAATATCTTTTTGCAATATCTTTAAAATGATTAGTCATCAGTATTATAGTTTTAAATAATTTTAACCTCATTATTTAACAATTTAGGACTTAAATAAACGGTGTTAACACAAAATGTAATTTCTTGATTTCTCATTTTTTCAACCTAATAAAGTGTTTTTACTGTAAAACTTTCTAACTTTCAAATTTGTAATTATATACAAGTGGTCAACTAAATCTGTGCAATACATTTAACAAAGTTATATTTGCAAATGATTTTAGTTAATTGTTCTAAAATCTTCCATAATTTATGTTAACTTAATTAAAATGGTAACAGCAAAAGCATAACTCATTTAAAAGTTGTTAAAACAACCAGCAAGCAGACGGAATGTCTAAATTTGTTTTGGCACAGTTTTTAGCACAGTGATTAATATCCTTTTTTCAGTGCAGTTGCCTTGCCACACCAGAGAGCCAGCTCTCAGCTCGACTGGCAAAATGCAAGAACAAGCAGCTGGCCAGATACTAAACTACTTAATGTGCACAAATGCTTAAAATAGCATTAAGCCAACGTATTTATTTAGCTATACTTACCATAGAGTATTATATTAGTTAGATTGAAAGCAATGCTTGCACACCTACACTATGAGGCCATTCATTGATTGGCATAATATAATAATAACGTTATTGACAAATCATGTTCAAGGTCGAAAAGCTTCCATGCTTTGGATGAGATATTTCCCGGAACAATTTAATATCTAAATCTTTTAAAAGGTTGTTTAAAATCAGTGTTCATAGTACATAAAACTGTGCTATGACAAAAATGAGATAAACAGCACAACGAAAACATAGGCATTTTGTATGTCACTGCTTAAACAATGTTTCATGTTGCCTGCTTTTGTCCCTTAAAGAACAAAGGAAGGATGTATTAATCAATAGCTTGTAGTCTCAGTTATCTGCAGGTGAAGCACTAATGGAAGGTATCATTAATAAAAACAGCTGCATCACACTGAGTCCAGGTTTATGTCAAAAATAGCACCATATTGTCATTGAACAACACAGCACGGAGCAAACATGAAAATCTCAACTTTAATGTTCATTACAATTACTTTTTGATCGTTTTAAAATGTCAGTACAACACGATTTACATTATTTGAGCCCATTAAGCCTAAACTGATTTAAACTTTTGGCTCACATTTTTTCCTGCATACATTCTATTCTAATAATTTCAAACCAAAAGTACATACATTTCACTTGCAGTTGCGTTTTCAGGAAAAAAATTTAGAAAAACAAAAGGCTATCAATCATTCTTTATTTGCTTATACCAGTGGACTGATTAAATAAGCTGACTTCTTTAAAAAAATATTGTTTGCATTGTCAAAAAGAAAACTCAATCACTTTATTGCTGAGCATCACAAACCATTTTTCTTCACATATTGCAAAACCAAATGTAAAAATCAGCTTTAGCTCATTTCCAAACCGCTTTTGCTTCACTTTAACAGCTCTCAGTGTTTGCTTTTGAAAATGTCAGGATTTACTAGCAATATTTGTTCCATTGCATGAAAAGCAGAAATGTGGCAGCAGGGATTCAGATGTGATGAGTCTAAACAAAGAGGAAGGGTGCTGGAAGCACAAAGCCAAGATCCATTATGCAGTAGAAACCAAGTGATCAATTTACACCAAGCCAGGAATAAAAGATGACATGCGCTAGACCCTCACTGTTAACTTGCAATAATGCTGGGTCAGCATATACACACAAACACACACATGCCACCTTTTAAAGCTATGTACAAACATACTGCCTAAAAATACGGAAAGGGGGGAATTTTATATAAATATTAATTAAATGTGATCATATTATAATTCAAATTTAAGACAACTCAAGTGTAGGGCTAAATTATACAATTATGAAGACATAACACCAATCACGAATACATGATTATGTGGGTCATGCATCACAAAAGTATATATATAAAAATGCCAAATGTTTAGATTTACGAAAACTACAATGACTTTCCAATACAAGGCTGGTTGCAAGGAACCAGCCTTGCAACCTGAAGGTCTACGGTTTGTTTCCGGTCCCATCACGTACCAGGGCTGAAGTGCCCTTGGGCAAGGCACCTAAACCAAATTGCTCCCCAGGTGCAGTGTACAGAGCTGCCCACTGGTCCCTGACACATGTGCTCATTTCACCAGTGTGTGTATATGTGTGTGTGTGTGTTTCACTGCACTGTAAACACAGTACGCAAATAGTTCACGTTAATAATTTATATGTTTTTAGTATTTGTATCAGTATATGGCCCAGCGATGGATTGGCGCACTGTCCTGGGTGTATCTGCCCAGCGCCCCCCCACCCCCCCCCGCGACACTCATAAAGGAATAAGCGGAAGATAATGAATGAATTTATCAGTATATGTGGCCCTGCCAGAGCAGTTACAGCAACCAAACCTTTTTTATCAACTACACAACAGCCTAAGGACTTTTCTGCTTTAGGTCCTAACAAAACATTTCTACCAGATTGGGGTAACATTATTAACCTGTTTAAAAGGTAAACCATTGTTTTGTTAAATGACTTTGCTTGCTTATGTTAGTTTTTCTGCATGGCCTATTATTTTTTATTTCTGATGATTTGGATGGAGTTCAAAAAGCAATTTACTTAAATTTTTAGAATTCCCAAAAATTATTCAGACTTCATGGTAAGATCAATTGTCTCTTGGCCCAAATGCAGTAAACGATGCAGTCTTGTGTACTGTTATGAGGATGAATTTAAGAACATGACCTAATTATAGAGATGCGCAGATGAGTTTGCAATTATTTCAGAACAATGATCTGCAGTTCATCTTAATGCTACGTGAAATTTAGAATCAAAGTAAATGCATTAAAAGATCGATAGGATACAATAATAGGTCAAATTAATTACTGCAAATAAAACGATTGAGCGAGTTTGAAGACCTCAATTGTCATAATCATTTGGCCTAATGGGACATCCAGGTAAGTAAACAGTGTGAGTGAGTGTGTACCCAGCAATGGATTGTCGCCCTGTCCTGGGTGTATCTGCCCAGCGCCCGAGACGTTCTCCCCTGGTTTATCAATTGCATAAACAATATTAACAAACCTTTTAGTTTTACAGTTTTCTTTTTCGTATACTTGATTAAAAACATTAAAAAACCAACACAGATCTGATATATTGTGTGTGGTGGTTAATTCTTAGCGCTGCAGTGACATGGACATGGCTGTGGTGTGTTAGTGTCTGTTGTGCTGATATGACTGGACCAGACACAACATAAATGTCCAGTCAGCAGAATTCTGTGAGCACTGATGAAGAGAATGGCTAGCAAACTGTGCAGCAGTGTGTGTGCGCTATATTTCCTCATCTGTATTTAATTAAGTAAAGGCCTAATTATCATATTTTTGTCTCATCTGTAAGGATTAGCCACCAAGGCAATATTCTTACCTGGGACAGTCAGTGCCGCTCTTTTCTCATTTTACCCAGCTCACCATTATCATGGTATTAAAATGTTAAATATCCAGAAAGCCCGCTTGACCACGTACAAACTAAATTATGTCTGTTACTTAATTCTTTCATACATTTTAAACTACTTCTTTTCTTTTGTCATCATAATCCATGGCAATCTGCTAATCTGCAACCATGACAAGATGTAACAGTGATTACCTTGGAGCAATTTTATTTTTCCTGAGGACCAGAGGGATTATTCACATCAGCGTAATGACTGAACAAAATCAATTTAACCATTATTAAATGTGTGATTTATTCTCAGTTAGACTGAACAATTATATATACACTTTCTTACTGTTTAATTCCTGCAAAGACTGTCAGCAGGAGTCCCACAGTGCATGGTATGCAAACAACTAGTTTCATGTAATATTTGTACACAGTTCATTGCAGCTGTTTTTAAAAGATCCTCTATATTGCCAAAGGCCCACATGATATTTTGAGCTGTAAATAGCTTCTCTTTAAATAGCTCAGAAGATTCAGCTAAACAATATACTAACCGAATTTATAATAATAGAATTAAAATCAATGTACATTCTGCACAATACAGGGCAGAAGTTTATGGTCTATTTTTAAAACATTTCTCATTCTTGTTTTTAGGTCCTTGATATTCCTGTTTATCCACATGTTTCCCCATGCATTACATCTAGGTGCCAAAAATATTCTTGCCATGTGCACTATACTTTTTTTTAGTCTTGATTAGGCCATAGTCAGCATAAAATGATGACAGTGAGAAAAACACTGCATATTCTTTACAGTTATGGTAATAATGACAGATAATTAAATAGAGTAGAACAAAAATAGACACGTCAACTGTACTTCACTTAAAAATAAACTTAATTTTTTAAATAATTTAAACAACTTAAGTTGCCTTAATAATAAATGCTATCCGGTGATCATGGTGTCCCATAGTAAGCATTAACTAAACGTAATATAAAAATCAGCAATTATTAGGTCACCGCGATCAGGCAATTACGTCTCTTTTGTGCAATTCGTGCTATGCGTTTTTCATTAACAAGAACATTAACAAGAATAATTATACATTACTTTGTAGGGGACAAAAAAAGGAACAAAAAAATCAGCCCTATCCTCGGTAATGAGACTTAAAAGTACATACATTAAAAAAAATATCTAGTTCAAATTCAGTTAGTTAAAGATGTGCTCATAATGGTCAAAAAATATACTTTATTCAGTGTCATAATTTGTAAGTTGTATTTGAATGTTTTTCTAATACATTTTATGATAAGATAAATAATTCCTAAATATTGATCATGCATTAGCATTGGTACAAAGACATTAAAAAAGACAATCTAATATATTTTTTTTCAATAGCTAAAATATTTTTAAAGAAATTACAGGTTCTTTACAGAAATAAGGTGTCCCACTGCCATTTCAAGAATTCCGTTTTTTAAAATGTCTTTTAATTTGTTTGGTATACGGTTCAGTTATGTAGAACTTGAATAGTCACCGAATTCGTTTTCTCAATATGTGAAAAGAAACTTCAAGCAACTTAACAGCTCTTCACACAACATACACCCTCCACATAAAAATTAGCATACATTTATAAGATTGCTGACATGACACATGATCTTACTATCCATCACAGTCTTCATCACATACATTCTTCTGTCTTTTTATCCACATGTACACACTAATCAACAACTATAACCAACAATACCTTCCGAGATGGTGCAGGTGAGGACCTGTGTGCTATATGAGCTGAGAGGAGCAACTCTGGCAGAATGTTTCTTCATCCTCTTGTCCTTTCCAGAGTCAAAAGAGAATCTGGCTGTTAGAGCTACACGGTTCAACTTCTCTGATAGATCTTCCGTACGCGCATCTCTGCTAGAACTTGCCACCTTTCTACACCACTTACATTGTCACTATTGCTCTTTCTCATCTTTCACATGTCAACTGTATTCCTCTGTCCTTTCTCAAGCTGTCTGATGACAGAAACATTCTGTCTTGTAGAGATGCACCCAGCACCACAGCTGTACTGTCATTCAGTTATAATGTGTCTCCTATGGAGACTGAGCTTCAAGTGTTTGGTACAGTGCAATCATTCTCTTCGTCTCCCTCCCTTTTTCCCTCTCTTGCGTTCTGCGTTTTCTGCCTTCTTGTTTGCTTGGTGGATCCTCTGCTTTGTTTGGAAGGTAACCAAGCAGCTCTGACTAATTATGCTGGGTAAGCCCCTCTCCCTTCCTGCCTCCACTATCTGTTTCTCTTCTAATTGCTGCCGATTGCGCATCTTGCCACACGGGACGGAGCCAGTCAATAGAAAGAAAAGTTGAACTCAGATGATCTAAAAGTGAGCTGTCCATTATAAATGTTTTTCCTCCTTACAGGTCATTTTAAAGTTATTTTTACATCCTCTCCTGGCATCTATAGTGCTGAATACCTGTAGACCTGGCTTCTGGGATTAAACAAAAGGGAAAAAGATTCACTTTTTCTGATTAGTTTAGACGAAGTAACCGTTGCTGCTTTATGAAGTGTCAACTGTGACCATAATCTGAGTGCGGTTCAGCTGACTCATAGATTCAGAAACAAAATGGGGTGCATCTGGGTGACTAACTTCAAAATTATCAAATTTTATTGATTCTTGTCATGTATAAGTAACTATAAATATTTATAAAATCCTTAAATCTGATTGGCTGACCCGTTTGTCCAACCGTGACATTACCGACAATAACGTACATCTCTGACTGCTTCACATTTGTATCAATGTGTGATATACAATACATTATTTCCACATTGTTTTAATGAACCACATTCTGTAATTTGGCCACTAGATGACATTTGATTATTAGAGAAACTGAAAACCTGTTACTCAGGGATCAGCCTTAAGTCTAATTTATTAACAAGTTTGCTTTTAATAAACGTGTTTATGAATCAAATATGATTTTTTATTATAGTGGGTTTGCAAACATTTTATAAAAGCAATGAGGCAGGTGCCTAACAACACCTGTTTACCCCGATTTATTCACAATAATGCATGTTTTCTTGTGCATATATACTGTAATACATTATAATCATTGTATAAATCAAAAAAGTGTTTTTGGTGTCCAATCAAATAAAAAACCCAGTCTGTAATTTCAAAATAAGGCCTTTACTGGTCTTCACCTATGGCTTTTTCTCTGGTAACACACTTGAAACACCCACACACTCCTCTGGCACAGGGGTATTACCGCTTCCACTGTCTCCAAGCTTATGACACAGCCACAGTGGGAGATATTCCTGACTTAGCCTTGAGAAGAACCACATCATTCGATATCAACCCCCTCACTGTCACACTACTCTAAGACACAAGAATGAACTTTCTGCTTTGAAACCAGCCATTTTACATCTCAGTCATGATAGTAGGATACCAAAATAAAACTAAAGTGCATGTTTAGCAAACATTTAAAACAAGAAGCCAGAATAAAAGTGTGAATGGCAGGCAGAGGAGCACTTTTAAGTAACCTTTAAGATATGTCAGGTGATGTATTTTGACACTTACTATTTTATCACAGAAAAGTATCCCTTACACCTACACAGAAGTGCTACCGAGGAAGTGCTTTTAAACAGCATCATAATTCCCATTTTATATGAATTTAGAACTTTAATAACAAAGTCACTGTCGCACACTGAATTCTCATTATCAGAACATGCCTAAGGGTCTTTTATATTTTAATATTTTTATATGACTTCTGCTGAAATGTTTTTGTTTAGTTTTTTTGTCCTCTAAAAGAAGTTGCACGTCACCAGTACATTATGAACAATGTTAATTCCACAAATACACCTAGTAATCTTATAATTACAGACTGTTGTCGAAACAGTGGCTTTGCTTACATACCACGACTTAAGAGAGAATTAAATACTACAAAGCTGGTGTTATTTCTGTGGTGGATCATTGGCAGCATTACTGTGGCAGTAGTGATGTGATGGTGTATTGAGAGTTCACTCATCTACTTTATTGCTCCACCTTGTAGTTGTAAAATTAGAGACAGGAGTTCATTTGTAGCTTCATAGTTTGTACGTCTTAGTTTTGGTTGCTGGATTATTCCTGGATTGGTAGTGACATTCATTCATTCATTATCTTTCTCTTAATCCTCTACTAGGGTCACCGTGGGGTTCCCCATGCCCTTTCAGGGAGGAACGTCTCGGTCGCTGGGAAGATGGTAGCTCAGTGTAGGGAGTGGTAGCTCAGTGGTTAGGGTGTTGGGCTGGCAATCTAAGGTTGTGGGTTCAAATCCCCGGTCCACTGAAGTTACCAATCTGGGTCCTTGAGACCCTTAACCCTCATTGCTCCAGAGATTTTGTATCAGCCCTGTGTTCTGTCCCCAATCATCAAGTTGAGATGTTTGTAAGTCGCTTTGGATAAAAGCGTCTGCAAAATAACTAAATGTAAATGTAAGATACACCCAGGAGAGGGCGCCAATCCATCGCTAGGCACACTCACTCACACAGCCACACACAAACACACACTATACGGGAAAATTTAGAGCATTCAATTTACCTTTTTTTTAATTTTTTTTTAAATTTATTTTAATTTTTTTGGCTGCTATGTAAAGCCCTTTGAGTTGCTGCTGTATGAAAGGTGCTCTATAAATAAACTTGCCTTGCCTTGCCTTGCATCCATGTTTTTGGACTGTGGGATGAAACCCATGCAGACACGGGGAGAACATGGAAACTCCACTCAGATCGGGATACGAACCAGGAATCCCCAGCACTGAGATGTGAACGTGCTAACCACTAATCCACAGAGACATAAAATGTTTAAAAATAGCACGGTCAACTTAGTGGTCTCAGAAACGTCATCATCTGTAAATGTATATGTAAAAGTTATTTCAAGTATCGACAAGGTTGCAATGCTGGAATGTAATGTAGATTTTGTCCTTCTCCAAAATATTATGCTGATCATGTAATCCTAAAATATACACTTTTGTAAAGTGTCAATTATTAAATTGACTGCCTTTATATACTGATAAGCAGCAACAATTTCATTTTGAAATCTTGGCTGGTGTTGTCTTCATTTCGGAATAATATATACACGCATAAGCTTCAGAAAACTAAACTGTTAAGTTAAAATGTATTTTTATTGTGCTTTTTGCATTATAGAATTGTCGTTAAAATGATTAGACCATCGAAACCGTAAATAAAATTGCAATTTCCCCCGTGGATCAATAAAGTATTCTGATTCTAAAACAAGTAGGACAAAACAAAGATTCCAAAAAGATTTGGAACCAATACATTTTAAATCCCAAATTAAAAGCTAATTTTGTCACACTATTCATGTAATGAGTGCGGCACGGTGGCTTAGTGGTTAGCAGGTCCCGGGGGGACCTGGTTCGAATCCTGATCTGGGTGGAGTTTCCATGTTCCAAGTTCCATGTTCTCACCATGTCCGTGTGGGTTCTCTCCAGGTTCTCCGGTTTCCTTCCACAGTCCAAAACATGGATTCCAGGTAAGAAGGGAAGAGGTAGCTCAGTGGTTAGGGTGTTGGACTATTAATCAGAAGGTTGTGGGTTTAAATCCCAGGTCCACTGAAGTTACCAATGTGGGTCCTTGAGCAAGACCCTTAACACTCATTGCTCCAGGGTTCTGCATCAACCCTGTTTTCTGATCCCAATCAAGTTGGGAACCTGTAAGTCGCTTTGGATAAAAGCGTCTGCTAAATAACTAAATGTAAATGTAAGATATAAGAGAGGTAAGAGGTATAACACTTTATTATCTTAACTGGAATCCATGTTAAAGAATGCTCTAAATTGCCCTGTATAGTATGTGTATGTGTGAGTGAGTGTGTGTCCAGGGATAGATTGGAGCCCTGTCCTGGGTGTATCTGCCCAGCGCCCGAGATGTTCTCCCCTGGGTGGGCATGGGTAACCCCACCGCGACCCTAGAAGAGGAATAAGTGGAAGATAATGAATGAATGAATGACGGAATGAATATTCATGTAATTAGCACATAATTATTTGTTAGAATTTAAATAGAATCATATTACATGGACGGTAAGTATGTGTTGTATTTTTTCTGTGATTGCCTTTAATATTATGGACATTTTGCCCTTTTACGATTCACCTCAAACAATGATCCATTTTGAACTGAGTGACAGGGCTAACACAGACTGCGTGACCGTTTCTCACGTCATAGACTACTATTGTAACTGTGTCCTGTGTCTCCTTCCATAGCAACGACTGAGCCGCAGCCTGCTGGCCTGTAACACTGCTATCAGTCCTTTGTCATTTAGATCAGCAACATGTGAATGTTCTCGTTCTACACCCCCACCTGTCTTTTATATTTTTTTCTATCGCACGATGCTCTGGGAGACAAGTGAGCAGATTTGAAAGATGGTGAGAACACCCACACGCTAAAAGTGTTATACACACTTCATATCCACTAGCTCTACTAAGACCTCATAAAAGCCCTCCAAACATGAAGGTAATGACTCATTTGCATAAATATTAAGGCAGGGCTCTTAAGTTGCACAGGTTTGAAAATCTAATTGTAACTTTTCTCTTGTGATCTACAAGCAGCTACGCTTTTTTAAGGTCTAGAATATATTTATTAGTAGAAAAAGTTCACAAATGTGTTTTCATGTGTGAGATACGGGGAGGGTGACACCATGTGGACATTGCATCATGGTACACCAACAATATACCCTGTCTGATCCAAAAATTAAGGGGACAAAAATGCTAATATTTTATTGAGCCCCCCTTTAGCTTTAATTAAGAAATGCATTCACTGCTTCTGCAAAATACCAACATTTATTTCTGTCCAGAGTTGCATTGCAGTCTGTCCAGAGAGGCAGTCGTAGGCTTGTGAAAAAACAGCCATTAGACCGGAAAGTCCCGGGTTTGATTCCCAGTCCCACCATGTACTATGAATTGTCCTGGCCCAAGGCACCTAACCCCGATTTCTCCCTGGGCACCATATACAGGGCTGTCCATCGATCTGGATATGTGTGCTCACCTCACCAGTGTGTACACGTGTGTGTTTCACTGCACGGATGGGTTAAATGTGGGGGGACAAAATCCTCTAAATGCAAGCACATAGATCCCTTATTGCTTTACTAATTTTTCTTCAAGCACTTGTATCGATGATGGAGATTTGGACCACTGCACAAAGTCTTCTCCTGAACATTCAAGGATTCAAGGAGGCTTTATTGTCATTTTCATAACATGTAGCATGTTACAAAAACAAAATTATGGCCCACGG
>JAOUQT010329092.1:0-13559 GCA_025769995.1 Xyliphius kryptos
CACAGATCGTCTACATATAGACTACAGAAAATGTGAGGTGGTATTTCTTTTGCAATTTTGCTCATTTTGAGGTTGAAGAGGGTAACGGAAAGAATGCATCCTTGAGGAACTCCCGTCTCTTGTGTATGTTCTTTAGAGAATGTGTTATTGACTCGGACTTTAAAACGTCTGTCCTTGAGGAAGTTATTTATAAAGTTTGGAAGTCTGCCTTTGAGTCCTATTTGTTGAAGGTCTTTTAGTATTCCATACCTCCAGGTAGTGTCATAAGCCTTTTCGAGGTCAAAAAAGATGACGGCTGTATGCTCTTTGTGAGAGAATCCTTCCCTGATGTATGTTTCTAGTCTGGTAAGGTTGTCTATTGTGCTCCTTCCTTTCCGAAAGCTGGTTTGGATTTCGCTAAGGACATTGTTCTTTTCCATGTACCAGACTAGGCGATTATTGACCATCCTTTCTAACGTCTTGCTAAGGCAGCTTGTCAGGGCTATTGGTCTGTAGTTTTCTGGGTTTTGGTGATCTTTTCCAGGTTTGGGGATTGGTATTATCGTTGCTTGCTTCCATGCCATTGGGATGTTTCCGGTTTTCCATATGTGGTTATATATTTGTAGGAGTAATTCTGTCGATATTAGGGGTAGTTTTTTCAGCATTTCATAGTGGATGTTATCTGGGCCTGTTGTGGTGTTATGGGATTTCTGAAGGGAGTGGTATAGTTCATCCAGTGTAAAAGCTTGATTGTATGGTTCGTTGTCATCCATCTGAAAGTTTATTTCATTTGTTTCATTATGTATTCGAAACCTTTGAAATTCGTCATTGTAATTCTTGTTTGAGGATATGTTTTCAAAAGTTTTTGCTAGTAGTTCTGCTATTTGTTCTTCATTGTTTGCAGTTTCCTGTTGATTTTTCAGATATTGGACTCTTGGTTGCGTATTCCTGTTTTCCATTTTTCGGATAATGTTCCATAGTTGATATGCTGGTGTGTTGGCGTTAATGTTGTTTGTGAAAAACATCCAGCTTTGTCTTTTGGCTTTGTTTATTGTTCTCCTAGCATGTGCTCTGGTGGTTCGTACGTTATTAAGGTTGTTTGTCGTGGGGTGTTGGTTAAACTTTCTTTCTGCTTTTTTCCGTGTCTTGATTGCTTGTCTGCATTCGTCATTAAACCAGGGGTTTCTTTTCTTTTTTCCTTGTGACGTCTTTGGTATGGTTTTTTCTGCAGTTATATTTAGAGTTTTTGTGAACCATTTTACCGGGTCTTCATTTCTTTTTGGTATCATTTTTAAGTTCTCTCTGCAAAGGCTTTGGAATGCTGGCCAGTTAGCTTTGTCTAGTCTCCATTTTTGAGGTGTATTTACAGGGTGCGGTCTATTGGGACTTAGGAGGATGGGGAAGTGGTCACTACCACACAGGTCATCCCATATTTTCCAGTAGAATTGAATATACAGTTCTGGTTTGCATATTGTTAGGTCGATTGTTGTGTATGTTCCGTGCCCTGGGTGTAAATATGTATGTCCTGGTGTGTTCATTAAGCAGAGGTTGTTTGTATTTATAAATTCTTCCACAGTTTTTCCTTTGTTGTTGGTATTTTGGCTTCCCCATATTATGTTATGGCTATTAAAATCCCCCAAAAGGATGAATGGTGCTGGAAGTTGTTGGATTAAGTTGTTTAGATCTGTTAGTTTTAACATAGTGTTCGGAGGGATGTAGATTGTGCATATGGTAATGTTTTTATGAACGATATTTGATGTTCTGATTGCAGTAGCCTGTAGATGGGTGTTGAGCATTATATGGTTATGGGGAACATTATTTTTTATGTATATAATGGTCCCTCCACTTGCTTTACCAATGTTTGGACCTGGTTTATGATATGCAGCAAAGTTTTTTATTTGTATGTTATTGTTTGGGGTTGTGTGGGTTTCCTGGAGGCAAATGACCGATGGGTTAATGAGATGTGTTATTCGTTGGAGTTCGTTATAGTTTGCTTTAAGGCCCCGGCAGTTCCATTGTAGTATTGTGTTTGTCATTTGGGTTTAGGTATATTTGATCGAGATTTATTTCTGTTTTTTGGGGATATACTGCGATGTCTGTTGCGTCCTTCTTCTTTCATCTCTATGTCTTTAATTGTCTCTTTATGTACGTCATCCTTTGAGGTACTTGGTAATTGGGAGCAATTAGTTTTTTGTGTTTTGTCACTCATGCTGCCTGTTTCTTCTTGTGGTTTAGGAGTGTCGGCTATCAGTTGCAGATCCCTGCTTGAGCTCTGTGTGGAAATGTTTTTGGATTTTGCGTGGGTTGAGTCTTTTGTAATGTTTATTATTTGTGGTTTTTCTCTGTTGAGCCATGTATAGTCTGTTTGACAGCTGCTTGTTTGTGTGATTTTTACCACGTCTGCAAAGGTTTTTGTAAATTTGAAACTTGGAGTATCGGAAACCTGCTTTTTTGCTTCGGCATGGCTGATCTTTTTAGTATGTTTTATCTTTTGGATTTCTTTCTCCTTCATCCATATTGGGCAGTTTTTGTCTGAGGCAGCATGTGAGCCTCCACAGTTTCTGCATTTTGGTTTGTTGGTACATGGCATTTCATGTCCCTCTTCCCCACAGTTGCAGCATGTTGTAGTGTTTCTGCATCCATTTGATCCATGTCCAAATTTCTGACATTTGTAACATCTCGTAGGGTTTGGGATCTAGATATCAACGTCTATCCTTTGGTATCCTCCTATTAAGAGTTTGTTTGGGGGAGTGGTTCTGTTAAAGGTTAGGATATACGTATTGGTTTCGATGATTCTCTCTTGTCTCTTGATTGTGATTCTTTTTACGTTGTTTACATCTTGCGAAGTCAGTTCCTTTGTTATTTCCTCCTCACTCAGGCCTCCTAGATCTCGGCAGCGGATGACTCCTTTGCTGCTGTTAAGAGTCGGGTGGGGAAAAGTCTTTACATTGATGTTTGCAAATATTTTTGGTTTTAGCAAGTTTTCCGTTTGTACTTTTTTGAGGCACTCTATCAGTGTTTGGCCTGATCGTAGCTTCTTTGCATATTTTACTGTCCCTGCTATTCCCATGATACCCTTTTGTATGGCGAATGGTGATAGTTTAGTCAGCATCAGATCACTATGGGTAGGTTCCATTACCACAAATTTAGGCCAGTTGTCAGTTGGTCCAGGGTTTAGGTAAGTCTTTCGTTCTCATCGTCCAGGAGTTTTCGTTTAGGGGTCTGTTTGGTGTTCATGGTTGTTCGGTCTTTGCTTCATTATCCTTATTACCCACCCACCTCGGAGCCCCATTTGGGGGTATAAAGATAGTATACTCGACACACCATGTGTTTTAGCGTTCGATTGACCCTGACCCAGCGCCTTCTAGGGATTTCAAATGAGATACAACCTGGGGCATGTCCTGACCAGCCGATTGATTGGAGCGGGCCACTCCAACCTCCCGTCTATGTGAAGTCGGGGCCAAAGTGCTGTGTCGGGAAAGTGGTAGCCGCAGCCACCATCTCCCTCAAGCACCAGGTTCCCTTGCTCCACAGACACGGGTCGCACCCTACGGCAAACAGGGTGCCTCATTTGTTCGCCTCTTACAAACAACCAGAGGGGACTGAGGACCTATTCTATCCCGGGGCACCATACATAACGTCTCCTGTTTCTTCTGGTCCCTCAGTCTTTATTTGGGGAACCCCATGGACCCTCCAGATGTTCTGGGACTGGATTTGAATAGCGGCAGACCCACGCAGCTGCCGGGACGAACCAAAAGTGAGTTCTCTCTTCTTTGTTTGCTGCTTTTGATCCTCGTTTCTGCTTTCTAAGCATTTTAACACACTCGTCTTCTCTATGGCTTGCTTGCATGTTCTCCCTTTCCAACTCAGAGGAGCCCCCCCCTCGTCCCCCTCAACCGGCTGTGTCCATACAGAGTAAGTGTGCGTCGCTCTGTGCATTCAGTCGCTTTGCTGTCTCTGTTTCTTATTGGGATCTTTTATGATGTCGTAGCGGAGGAGTGTTTACAAACTTATGCAGCGCAGTTTCTGTATGTTTTAGAGCCGACCTACGACCCAGTTACTGAGGATGAGGATCTCAGCTCCTCTGGTCTGCGGCGCCTCTCGCTGAAAAAGGCCGGAACAAAGGGCCTCAAACTGAAGCCCTCAGCCTGGGTCTCCGGCACCAAGACCAGCGATCGCTCCGTTCACGGCCTTCGAACACCAGGGGGCAGCACCCCCAACGAGGTCTCCCTTATAGACTTTGGAGAGGACATGGCTCCCTCTCCTCCCTCGCCGCTGATGAAGGTCCCCAGTCTTGCTCGGCTCGCTCTGGAAGCTGAGAACCTCCTGGATGAAACGCCTCCTCAGAGTCCGTCACAGTTTTTGCCCCGCCCACTTCACCCAACGCCGGTCGTTGATTGGGATGCCCGGCCTCTCCCTCCGCCGCCGGCGTACGATGACGTGGCGCAGGACGAGGACGACATTGAGGTGAGCTCGATCAACAGCGCCGAGATGAGAGACCCCAAGGACACTTTGGACTCCCCTCATGGACCCGGCTCCTCCCCGTTTGAGGACAAGCCTCACGTCGAGGACAATCTGTTCGTCCCCTGCAGGCGGAGTCACTCCCGCACCTTCTCCCAATCAGCCGAGATCTTTCAGGAGCTCCAGCAGGAATGTATGCGGCGTCTCAACGTCCCCGTGGGTTCCGTTAGTCCCGAGCCGTACCGACAGATCTTCCTCTCCCCCTACGAAGACAAGCCCCAGGTCCCACCTCGTGTCCCCATACCACCTCGCCCACCCAAATGCGCCGAAAGTGAGTCATGCTGGTCACGTGACCTCTCTCCGGTCTCAGGGGGAGAAGAAGACCGAGTGCGTCCCCCTCAGATTCCCCCGCGAGATCCCCTCTCTCAGCAGTGCTCGCGCACCCCCAGCCCCATGGGGCGCTACCTCTCCACCTCGCCATGCAAAATTATGCCCACCACCCAGAGCTTCGCCTCCGACCCGAAATACGCCGCGCCCAAAGTTATCCAAGCCCAAGGAAAAGAGCGGGAGCTGCTTAAAGGACCCTGCATCCTGCCCATCGTCCGCGACGGCAAGAAAGTCAGCAACACGCACTACTACCTGCTCCCAGAGAGACCCGCCTACCTGGATCGCTACGACCGCTTCTTCAGAGAGACCGACGATGACGACAGGAGGGCTACCAACACCGCCACGGTGCGGCCCATGATGCAACAGCCAGCCAAGAGCAAACCCAACTTCTCCTGCAATAATAACAACGCGGGCAGGACGGGCATCAGGAACTCTCTCAGTCTGAACCGACTCAGCGCAGAAGGCATCAGGACGGAGGGCGAGACCAACTCAGATCCACTGAAGCTGGTGAGGTCACACTGCATTTTGTTCTATACCGTGCGGCGAGCATTTTCAATTACACGTTGCAATAGTCACCCACTGAATGCCACATCATGCTAACCACGCGTCAATCACTATAGAGTTCACTCCCCAAACGCCCCACCCCCGCCACACTACCAACGTGCTAATTGCTATCGAGATCACACGCCAAATGCCACGTCACGCTAACCACACACCAATCGCTATCCAGTTCACGCCAAATGCTTTATTTCATCGCTAAATTTCTCCTACACCATACTCGTCCTGTTAATAGTGTTCGGGTCACTGTGTCCTATCCCAGCACCTGACTACTAGACACATTTACACCCGGGGTACATTTTGTGCTTACTTACTGGCATTACAGGAAACTTGAATTACATAGACATGAAGAGAACATGTAAACTCCGCACAGTGCAGATGCTTTCCATTAGTTTCCCTCTAAACACCTTCTCCGATAACATTCTCAGTGTACATACATGCAATGATCCCTGAATGTCAGCAGAGGGGGGTAAAGAGCAGTTCTGATGTGTGTTCAGGTGCAGGGGGCAGTACACGGCGTGACGGTGGAGGAGTGTCTGGCTGCGCTGCAGAACCACAGTGGGAACGTGCAGAAGGCCGTGCACCATCTGAAGGTAGGACTCAAAAGCGTTGGGTTAACGCGCGGCGGCGACGCCGTGTGATCAACACCAGCACCTCCGCGATCGGAGCGTTCAGCACTTATGTTCTGTACCTGTAGGTGGAGCAGCTGTTCTGTCTGGGGTTAAAACCCAGGTCCGAGTGCCAGAAGGTGTTGGAACTGTGCGAGTGGAACCTGGAACTGGCCAGCGTTCAGCTTTTAGACTCTTACAGCTCCGTCAAACAGAGGTAAACACGGCCGCGTCCCAAATCAAAACGCAGGAGTGGGGCGTAACGGCACACGTCACACTCACTGAGTTGTTTGAGATAACTTTCTTTAGTTCTGTCCATGTTAGCCCCTCCCACTTATTCTTTATGGTTGTTTCACCAGGCGCTGAGGGAACCATAAGAGAACCAGGCCTGACCTGCATCCTCCCTCATCAGACACTGATGTGTGCTACAGCCGCAACAAGCATCCTAAAGCACAGTGCATCCCATGATGCCCTACTGAGCAAAGGTCACATGACTAAAGTCCGGCGGAACCCGCTGAGCTGCTGCTGGTCTGTACTTAATTTACTACAGGATTATAAATCAGACGGTCACGTGATGAAGAGTCTAATCCTGATTGTGCGCAGTTCTATGCAAAACAAGCGTGTAGTTAGTCACCACCAGGGGGCGACAAAGCTGAACCCATTCTGTTTATATTCAGCATTCACAGTATGTTAGTTCTGTCCGCATTCTCTAATTTACACACAGAATAGCAATACCTGACCAGGCCACCAGGTGCTGAAACTTTTGCAGCAGACTGCATATAGTATTTAAATCTATAGTGTGTGCGCGAGTGACCCGAGTACTAAGTTCACGTTGGTGTGATGTAAAGTCAGAATACATCACAACACAACCGCACAGTTTTATACACAATGCAATATTATATATAACCACGCTGGAGCCTATCCCAGCAGTCTTAGACCTGTTCACCCGACACACAGCGCTGTTCACACCAAAGAGTGAGCTGATTCCACCGGTCACATTGGAAGGTAGGTGGAGAACAAGCGAACTGCCCCAGAATAGAACCCAGGCGTTCTCGTAGTGACTGATCTAAACTTTGCACAGGACTGTTCCCGGTTCCCCCGGTTTGTTTAAATCCGCGTGCGTTTGGTTCCGTTCCGAATTGCTGTTCAGTAGAAAGATTTGTACCTTCGATTTGTATTTTTATGAGAATAAATGACTATGTTTTTCAGAACTGCGTGCGCGTGATGCTGTTTGGAGTTCTGAATTTCCAGTTATTTTTTCAGACGCGGTTTACAGAAGATAATCTCCCTCAGATAAAATCTCCCGCCGCATCGCGCGCTCGTTAGAATATTTGGGAGGATGCGGCGGTTCCCTCAGGGATTAAACGTGTCCCAAATTTCTTCTTACAGAGAGTTTCATTTCTTTTATTGGTTCCACGTTCTTTCAGAGTCTGTGATCAGGGCCACTGGGGTTTGTAGTTCGACAGTTCCATTCTGTAGTTCCCTACAGACTGTGTTAGTCCCCTGCACTCTCTGAGGATCAGCACCATGGACAGAGCAGGTGTCGTTAGGGTGGTACATGTTTCCTGCAGAAGCTCGTATACGATGTGTTTATATACCATATCTACCCTTTTTAACTTTAAAGCACATGACTCTCCTTAATTCCCTAAACATTGATCAGACAGAGCGCAGACAGCCACACCCACAGCGGGCAGCGGCGGCGTGCCTACGGAGGACTTCTGACTGATCCGGGGAGAATGTGTCGGGTGCTGAGTAGATACAACCAGAACCATCCGCCACACAAATAGACATCCAGCACAATAACTTACCTTGAATTGGGCGGCACGGTGGCTCACTGGTTGAGCATGTTCTCCTCGTGTCCGTGTAGGTTTCCTCCGGGTTCTTCATTTTCCTGTCACAGTCCAAAAACATGAATTCAAAGTAAATTGAATGCTTTAATTTCTCAATAGTGTGAGACTGTGTGAGACAATGTATTTATCCGTGGGTGAAAACTCGTTTTGTAAAGAGGCGGAGCTAATAAATATAAATATAAAACCCAACAGCAAGAACTCCGGTAAGTCAGAAGGTGCACAACCAGAAGAGAAACAAGCGACAGCTGCAAACTGAGAGAGAACTTCACACCAGGTTTGATTTATGAATCTGGAACGACCAAAAAAACCCAAACACGTGGGGAGAACATGCAAACACTACATATAAGACCTCTTCATCTAACCACAGGACCAACTTTCTATGGCATACATGGGGAGAACATGCAAAAAGTCACAAGTTCCAGGGTTAAGATCCTTTATATGTACTCACCTAACATACATGGGGAGAACATGCAAAGTCACAACAAGAAGGTACCGGTGTAAGATTCAATATCCTTTATATGTACTCACACCAACCATGCATGGGGAGAACATGCAAAAAGTCACAAGTTCCAGGGTTAAGATTCCTTATATGTACTCACCTAACATACATGGGGAGAACATGCAAAGTCATAACAAGAAGGTACAGGTGTAAGAAATAGAATCCTTTAAATGTTCTCACACCAACCATACTTGGGGAGAACCTGCAAACATCACCTAACAGGACCCTTTATTTAACCACAGGACCTTCTCACCACAACATACATGGAAAGAACATGCAAACATTACACCAAAACAACCCCAAATCTACCGCCAGGATTTTCTTGCTGCACCAAATGTACATGTTCTCCTTCGTATAATAGACCCTTAAGCTAAACCCAGGATCTTCTTGCTTATGTGTTTAGTGAGTGTGTATATAAACACAGTGGAGTGGGGGGGGGGTGGAGCTGTAGTATATAGTGTGCAATGTTTACGATACCTAGATAGATGTTTCCTCCTCCAGGTGGCGACAAGATCTCCTGGTGGAGAGAATGTGGAATGACGTCTGATCTCCGTTCTGTTCCTCTATTCTCTCTCTCTCTCTCTCTCTCTCTCTCTCCAGTTTCCGTCTTGTGTTAATTGTTCCATCCGTCCTAGAGGTTCAGACAGCAATTCCACAGTAACGTGAGACAATGAATCCACTGATATCTAATGTAAAGCTTTATATGAACCAGACATCCAGCCCCTTCTGCGTTATCCTGTACCAAAGGTCATACAGGACATCTCGCACACACAAACATACACAACAGGAGCAATTTTAGAGCCATGCTTTTGCACTGTGGAAGGAACCCGGTGAACTCAGAAGAAACCCACCCAGACACGAGGAGAACATGTAAACTTTAGCCAGATCAGGATTCGAATTGACGCGACCTACAATATACCTATATATCTATACGTTATCCACAATGTAAAATGCTTGGTGTGCGACATCTTGATGGTGATTGGCCAGTGGGTAGAGTGGAGGGGAAGACGCAAGGCGTTTGGCGTAGAGCGATCGGCGGACGACGGGTAGAGTGGAGGGGAGGATGCAGGAACGGCCAATGTGATGCACGTCGACATCAAAGGGGACATGTGACTGAATGTGTCCAATCCCGCAGAAGCGCTTCCCGAAAACTCGAACTAAAGTTATATCTGTAAATCAGCCAATCAGTGACTTCAATGAAATGCTCGCCACCCAGACACTGAACAGTATGTATATACTCTGTACAATAGTGTCCTATACTGAACGAGGATGAGGCACTGAGCCTCGGTCCTCACAAGGTTTCTCCCTGCCGCCGTTGTTTCAGAACGAGAACGACGTAAAGCTGCTTTCAAACAAACGTCTGAACGTTAAAATCTTCATATAAATAAATCCACTGACCACTACATTCAGCAGGAGAACAGCTGGGTGATGGTGGTACGGTCAGGTGGTCCTGGGTTCAGTTCCCAGGAAGGAAAGTGAGTTCTACATGGTTCTGTGTGGAGTTTGCATGTTCTCTCCCTGTAAATACAAACTGGGCTCAGTGTGTCTGTGTGGGGTTCTGTCTGCATCACTTTCTCTAAAGTTCTCCTGAAGCCTCTTATTTTATAGTAATCGGCTCGTTAACGTGCTGTAATTGGGATCTTTAAGGTTTATTAGCGCCGTCCGCTGATGAACTCGCCGCACGTCCTGATGGGATTCCGGCTCTCAGACTGCTCACCCGGTTCATTAGACCAATTACAGCTCGTTAAATCATTAAACCTGGATATTAATAACGCAACCTCACTGCCTCTGTGACATCACGTCCTGAGTGAACACACTGCGTTCTCAGTGACTGTGATTTAGCCTGTTCCCCGCCGTCGACGTCAGCGGGACGTAATTTCTTCTGAAAAGTGCTTTCATGATGCAGCTGGCGGCTGAATGATGAGGCTCTCTGTTAATTTACTGAACGCTGGGGGTGTGAGGTGCTTTATGTAACGCACACGTGACGACAACCAGGGGCCCGGGGCGGATTTCCGTGTGGACGACGTGATGATGAGGACGGTTTGCGGTTGGAACAGAACGGGTTTTTAATGTCCGGCGGTTTTCAAAATATGATTTTATGCTGCGTTTAATTTATGTTTCCCAGAGGTTGTGCCTGCACCGAACGCACCGACACGGCGACTCGTTGTTTTCTCGCTCGGCATAAATGTGCGACAGTCTGGAACCCGTGTGGCATTAAAAATGTTTACGCTCCGTCCTCCACATAGAACATAGATCTTCAGAACAGAACGGCAGTTTAACAGAACACAAAAAGATCTACGACACGTTCTGCAACTAAAGCACTTTGGGAGTCGGTGAGAGAATAAAACCACACGGCGAGCGGGAATCACGGAAAAGGTGTTTAAATGTCGAGCTGTAAATAGAACGAGAGCAGCGTGCATTCAGAGATAAACACTATACACAGTGACGCCTCATAACCATCGGCTTTATGTTTATGTAATGACTAGCGCAATACCCCTGCTGCCCCACGGTGGAGAACCTGATGTTGTTTGTGAATGCGTGATGGCGTTGGAGTTTTTGGGGCGATTAAAAATCTGGACTGAATATAAAGTGAGTACTTACGTGCATTTAGTAGGTTTTCCTGGGAGACGATAAGAAATGACAGAAGGTTCAGCTTTCCAATCCAGGTGTGATCACACTATTCTGTCCTGAGGTCCACTTTCTCCAGTGGACAGGTCATCAGAGCGTTAGGGTCTAACCTTTTGACACACATCATGTTGATATGATTACAACACAGAACAATCCAGTCAAAAGAAAACAGTATTATTCTGATGATCTGCACTGAATGCTGTCAGCCAGGTGGGAGGAGTCTGAACAGTAGCTGCTAATGCCGATTCTTTCAAATGATCGTCAGTGGAGGGGGGACTGAATCTAAAAAATCTGATATGTGCCCTATTTTCATAAGTTTGGAAACTTTTCTTCAGCCGGCAAGTTCCAAAACTGCCCAGCGGAGGCGCTTGACTTCATTAGAATGCTATTGTGCAGAACTAAAATTTGCTATGGAAAATCTGTATGTAGCAGGAGATCTGACTCAGCCCCTATAGCTTCTTACAAACAGCGTCTCTGTAGAGGGCGCTCCTGTAAAGCATGTCAAATATTTTAGAGAACATTTTAAACGTGATGCAATTGTGGTGGTAGGGTGTGGCCCCGCGCCGTTTTCAGAGCGGTGTGTGTGTTTCTGATACCGCGCTGCAGTAAAACGCCAATAAGCGCAGTTAACGTCATTTATTTCTCGAACTTGTGGAGTGTTCCACAGCGATCAACCAACGTGCACCGTGCAATCAACATACAGGAGATACCTGCCCCAATCCAGCCGTGGTGTTGCGTTTGATGGCAAAAGCGAAAGAACAATCGAATGTAGGAAAGCGAGGACCAGTTTTTCCAAGGATATGAAAGGTAATCACAAAGCCAATTTTCAGCCTTATAGGTACTCGAGAAGACCTTCACCTGACACTAGAGGGGGTCTTGCCTTCGATGCCGATATTAAACGAACCATCAAGTACTTTTTCCAGGGACATGGTAGAGAATCATGATACCAAATTTCCGCCTGGCAGGAACTCAGGAAGTGGGAGTGTTCGTGATGAGTCAGCGAGGGCTTTGGCGTTTAAAGGCACTAAAAGTTCATTTTTAAATAAATTGAGTTCCTGACTTCAGCATTCTCTCCGAGAAAGTCAAGTTCTGAACATGTTTATTCAGCACAGAAGGTGATTGAGGTGATATTTAGAAACCCTCATTCACATTTGCCATTGGAAATCAGAACTACACCATCCTATAATCAACTTTCAACCAAGCAACAGGAACAGAAACAGGCCTTCCCCAATCTGTTCCTGCAGAGTTGGAAGCATTCGGCTGTCCACACCGCACGGCTACGTGATTGGTTTTACAGACTCACAGCGATGAGACGGAACGAATGAACGAAACAGAATGTGTCCCAATACTTCTGCCCAGTGTTGGGTTTTAAAAAAACAAAACTAAAGCTGCAGTGTATGTGCTGCAGTGCAGTTCATTAATCACAGCCTCTGAGAAAAGTCCAGAGGGAGAGTCCGGTGCATTAGATAACTGGTACTCCACTCCAGAGGCGGGGTCACTACCTGGTGCTCTCCTCCACTTGAGCAGAGTGATGGTGAAATGTTGCCCTCAGGGCAGCAACAGGACTGAATGCATACACACTTGTGAAGTGCGTATAATTGAGTTGCAAGCGGCCGTGTGGTCGATGTGTACGCTTGTAACCATTAAATGCTGCACTGAGGAAATGAAAGTGGACATGATGTTCTGACCTCAGAATGATACAGGAATTCAGCAAATGTCAGCGTGAATGTGATTTAAAAAATATTCCATGTGTAGATATCATAAATAAATAGATTTATATATTTAATTGTAAAGCTATTTATTCTCATTAGAGTCAGTGTGGCTGCTGAAGACCCTCCCACAGGAAGGGAATCACTCTGGACTAGGGATGGGACGATTAATCGTGATTAACATTACGGTTAATTTATCGTAATAGCGACTTAAAATAATCACGAGGACATTCATAAAAAAGATATGCCTCACGCTGGTAGTAGAAAGTGGCACAACAATAACCAAAATAAAATACTTTTTTTTTTTCATCTTTTAAATGGTGACACATATATGCTTTAAGGAACACTTTTTTTATGTTATTTATTTATATATTTTGTGCCCGGCACTGGGACTTTTATTTTGATTATTACATAATAATTGTAATCAGAATCCTAATCTCTGAGGGAAAATTGCAGTTTGTTACTGTTGCTCAAAAGAAGAAAAAAAAACAAAACAACAAAAATAATAATAAATTCTACAATCGTACAATCAAAATGTGTAACTGTCCCATCCTGAAATCTGTATATATCTCCGATCTATCACAGGACAGACACATTTCCTCCAGCGGTAATCCTACATTGTGAGTTCACTAACTGCTTTGTTTTGAATTGTACAAAACAAATCAAAGCGCTCAAACCACACAAACAAAGAGAACCTGCCAATTACACACAGAAAGGGTTCTAAAATCCAAGCCAGGACTCTTCCTTCTGAGAAGAAAGGATGAACGTCTAGATCACTTAAATTATGTTATCTATATCTATAAACGGCGGCACGGTGGCTTAGTGGTTAGCACGTTCGCCTCTCAGCACTGGGGATTCCCGGTTCGAATCCCTATCTGGG
>JAOUQT010329100.1:0-13559 GCA_025769995.1 Xyliphius kryptos
GTGTGTGTGTGTGTGTGTGTGTGTGTGTGTGTCTATGTGTGTTTGTGTATGTTTCTATGTTCAGTCTGTTGTGATTGATGAACCTTCAGCTCAGAGGTTGCATAAGCTGCTGTTTGTCGTGTCCATGGCTCCATACTTCCCCCTCATCCTGGTGGTTCTGGGAGTCATTTTGTTACTGATCAGCGGCCTCCTGCAGTACTGGACCCAGCAAAAAAAGGTAGCCTGTAGGTAATCGGTGTGGTAGCTATAAACCTAAAAGTCAGCTTCTCTAAAGTCATTAATGCGGGTTCTTGAGCAAAGCCCTTAACCCTCATCGCTCCGGCGGTGCTGTATCCTTGCTGACCCTGCGTTATGACCCCAGCCATCAAGCTGAAACTTGTAAGTGACTTTAGATAGTCATTTGGTTAAGGACTAAATGAACCTGTACGTGGGAGTGGATTCACTTCTGTAGGGGCTTTTCATCTCTTAAAAAGCTTTGCATTATATTGGGAGCTTCACATCAGTTACCCACTGAGTTCCCAACCAAAAAATATGTAACATTTTAACCTCTGGGTTGTTCACACAACCCGAGGATCCTGCCACATGACTTTGACATCAACCGATCATTCTTTCCCAGGATGCTACAGGCTTTGGTGTGCATGCGGTTTCGGGACTGTTTCAAATAATATACAGGACTATACACATTCGTTTATAAACACATCATTTTCACAACACACATTTAACTACAAATAACACAAAGGAGCCAGAGGTGCTAAAAAAATAAGGTCACCAATCATTACTTATTATTATTATTAAATGCAACTTACATAATGAAATATATATGTATATACTGTATGTAATTAGTTAATATTCAGGTTACATGTACATCACACATTCATAAATGTAAAAATGACACACTGCATTCATTATTACACCACATCTTATTTATTTTTTGATCCTGTTTCTTATATTTTACTCATATTATTCTCTTAAACTTTTTTATTGGTTAGATATGTTGTTGTTCTTTTGGTTATTTTCAGTCTCATGTCCTTGTGTATCCTGAAAGGCCCTCATAAATAAAATTATTATTTTTAAATTAAATTAAATTATCAAATTATTTTTATTAATAACAATAATGTTATTATAAAAGAAACTACACTTAGAACATGATTTGTTATCACACTGGACTCGTGTTTGATATCCTTCTTTTCTTTTGCAGGGTTCAGAGAAAACGTACTCACCCGTCAACCCTAAAGAAGAAGAGCCAGCCGAAAAAAATGGCACTTTCTTGGGGATGACGCCTGTGGAGAAGTCTTGAGCGAGTCCTGATTGGGTGTACTGGTGTGTGAGTGCCAACAAAAAGCGCAAGAGAGAAAGAAAAGGACTCTCTGCCTAATAACGTCCATTATGCCTTCTAACAACACAGTGTCACATCCGCAGTGTTCCACTCAGGACTTCCACAGAGTTTTCGTCTGTGTGAGAATCAGGTTATATCAGATCAGCTTAGATTTAAGTTACTGCTTCATGTTTAAATGCTTCAAATTCTTATTTTAAAGGCAATAAAACACTGAAAATGGAGGGATTTCGGAATTGCAGGGATTTTTAACTGTGACAGGTTGCATTTGTTTAAATGTCTGGGACAAAGGATTATTTTTATCAGTTATAAAAAAGAAAACAAGAAAAACATTAGTAGAAGTTTAGAATTCTAAACCGCTGAATATGCTCAATCGTCGTTTTTGTCTTTTTCTCAACTAATAAAATAACAAAGCAACAGGTCAATGTAAAAACATGCTGGACAATATTTAATACTTCAGGTCAAGGGCCTCTGACAGCCTCAGTAGAGACGGTAACTTTGAAGAATAGGATGTTATAATGTAGTTAAAAGGCCTTTAATTAACCCTAACTTTTTTTTAACACTTACAATTTTCATTGACTCCTGTCGCTTTCTAACTTTGAACGTAGGTGTAGCTGGCTATTTTAAATTGCCCCAAGTTGTGACCAATAACCCATTCACAATAAATTTCCCACCTTGCATAAAGTTCCTCACGGTCACACTTCAGAGAATGTGAGGGAAAAAAAGAAAAATAATGAAATCATGAGAATGCATGTTGTATGTTAAACTACTTAACATATAGATGAACTTTAATCATTAACTGTCTGTCACTTTTACACCGTTCTTTAATGGTCAGCACAGATTGGAATTTATTTGCGTGATGGTGATGTGTGAGTGTATGTTGCACCGTCAGCATTCTGAAGGTGCTGTGAGTACTGATGATGGATTAGAGGATGGTTAACAAACTTACGGTAACTCCAGCAGCACAGATGTCTGATCCACTCGCACCAGCTTAACACACACTAACACACCACCACTATGGCACGGTCATTGTAGTTCTGAGAGTCATCCACAATCCAAATAATTCACACAGATAAAACAACAGCGTAAAGGGGATTTACAAAGTACGTAGAGATACAGATAGCTGATTTGTAATGGCAGAACTACAACCAAATAAAGTGGCCAGTGAGTGTACACACACATTTACATACATCCACTATCTTCTGCTTACTCCTCTACCAGGGTGGAGTTTCCACATGGGGGTGTTCCCCATGCTCATCCAGGGAGGAATGTTTGGGGAGATATGCCGACAGGCAGCCAGGTAGCCAATCGATTTTTGGGCACTCACATGCAATCTATAGGGGCAATTTAGAGCAGCATGGATTTACCTTAATTTACCTTCAATCTATGTTTCTGGCCTGTGGGAAAAAACTGGAACACACCAAGGAAACCCACTCAGACATGGAGAGAACATAAAACTCTACCCAGATCAAGATTCAAACCTGGATCCCCCCGCACTGACATGCGGACATGCTAACCACTAAGCCACCATAAGTATATTTCCATATAACTGTCTTAGATAACCATCACTTAATTGTCATAACTGATGAATCAAAACCAGTTCCCGTTGACAGACTTTATCGAACCTCTATTAAACTTTATGTAAACTGCACTGAACAGCTTTATATAAAATTCCCTAAATTTATTCCCTAAATTTGTGTTGTTTAAATTTGAACCACTGAATGATTTATTGTGTTAATGCGAGGACTTTTTTTCCCCACAGCAGTGTATTCAATGTAATGAATAAGCACACGCCAGAGTCTCTTTGTTGTATTGGATCGTGATTCTATCTGCACTAAAACTGAGATAACCGTTGTTTTTATTTCCGCCAGTGTTTCGTATGTTACTGCTATGACCTGCGTTTACCAGGCCTCACTTAACCTGAATGGAACATTAATACCTACATAACCATATCATGCTAAAACTCTCAGTATTATTTTAAAGTGAACCGTTTTGTTGTAAATGATTGATGAGAATATCTGTGTTTTAGAGTTTTTTTTTAATCCTGTGTTGTAAAGTTAGGTCACATTAACTGCACTAATTGTATTGATTGACTCTAATATCTGTGTTTATGACTCAGAGAATGTAATTGTCTATAGCTTGTCATTGTTATTGTTACAGTTACACAACGCAGACTGAAGTAGCGAGCACAGTTTTATAGCTGGTATTCATATGGCTAGTTAGCAACATTAACTAGACACCATCGTGGATTGTATTTGCTCTGATTTGATCTATTTCAGCTTTCGTTTTATCTTTATTTCTGTCTCTGTAATGTTTCTTTGCTTAGTGTATGGTTTAGGAAAAGAGTCCAGCTCTGAGTTAGCATAAAACAGTTCTTGCTAAAGGAGATGAGGTACTTTTTTGCACTGATACTTTAGCGAGTTGCTAATGCAGGGCCTCTCTGTAGAGCGCGAGTTTGGGTTCTTACCATATGCTGGATGGGATTAATCGAGTTTAAGATAATTTGCAGGTTCCTTCATGTCCTGATTGTTTAAATAGACTTCTTGTTATTCATATTACTCAAATATGCAAATCCATTGTGGAACCAAATATGTTACTCAACAGACTGAGCCTAAAACCATTTATTCTATATAGTTATGTGAACTACAGCAATGGGAATCCGTTTTAAAGCACAGTCCCTTGGTTAACTTTTTGTTTAACACTGTATCTGTTTCATGTGCTATAATAAAAAGTAATAAGGCACAGATTCAGGTGTCAGTGAGTGGCTTTATATTCCATCCATCCATCCCTCCATTATCTTCCACTTATTTTTCTACTAGGGTCACAGTGGGGTTCCCCATCCCCATCCAGGAGACAACATCTCGGGCTCTGGGCAGTGCGCCAATCCATCACTGGGCACACACTCATTCACGCAGCCACACTATAGAGGGTAATTTTAGAGCATTCAGTTTACCTGGAATTCCTGTGGGAGGAAACCGGAGAACCTGGAGAAAACCCACGCGGACACGGGGAGGACATGGAATCCCCAGTGCTGAGAGGCGAATGTGCTAACCACTAAGCCACCATGTTACTCTGGCTTTATATTTATTATTAAATACCTGGGATTGTCTCTTAACCATTAAGTGCTTATTGGAAGGTGAATTAAAAGGCTGTTATGTAGACATGCATTATATAAATCTATCTGCTTTTTGAAAATGCATTTTAATACCTACTATGACATTAGAAATATGAAGTATGTTTTGTTATTGCCCCATATAACGAATGTTAATGAGTTAAGTTTAACTTGTTAAATGGATTTAGAGGAGTGTCTATAGTGGTGAATAAAAAACAGTAGACACACATTTCAAATGTAGATTCTTACAAACTTTGGTTTTTGATTCTTAAGTCCATATTAACTGTGTGCAAAATGTTTTTTTTGAAACTTATTTGCCAAACCATTTGTATATGTTTCGTTTTCAGTATTTCTGTATGGACTGTATGTAAGGGTGTCTGGATCGTGCTTTTCCTGAGACCCCGGTCCATTTCAAATGGCAGACTGCACTAACATCTGCGCTGTGTTCTGTATATATGACAAACTGTCTGCTTTTAAAGAGAAATAAATCTGATTTGAACTGATTTGTGTTTTCTTTTTTGTTTTAAACATTTTTGTCTTTCGTTATTAATTTTGGATACTTATTTGGATTGAGATGGTTGACTGTTGTCTAGGAGCAATGTCAACTCATAACTAGAATGTCCTGAGTGCAATTAGGGGTCTGCATTACAATGGACTGGAAATCTGTCCAGGGTGTTTGACCATTTTTCGGAAATAAACACAGAGACACCACTATGACCATAAACCTCTATATATGTATATGCATGTCAGGGTGTCTTTGCCATTGTTATGATGTGATTCATGAGATTCAAGGAGGCGTTATCATTTTCATGGCATGTGGTACATGTGACAAAGATGAAATTATTGCCCACGGACCCAGTTTAACAGTTCTATTAAGTTTATTGTACCCACAATAAACCAGTCAGTGTGTCACTGTTTTCTTTAAAAGCCTGGTGCGCTCTGATTGGCAGATTGCTATTTTAACGTCAATTCACGTACACCGTTTGCAGGAAACATCATCACAATCGCTGACAAACCTGGGACAATGTTTTACTTTAATATTGTATTTTAATATAGTGCTCTATATTAAATGGTGGCTTAGTGTTAACGTTCGCCTCTCAGTACTGGGGATTCCCGGTTCGAATCCCGATCTGAGTGGAGTTTTCATGTCCTCCCCGTGTCCGTGTGAGTTTTCTCTGGGTTCTTCGGTTTATTCCCACAGTCCAAAAACATGGAATGAAGGTAAATTGAATGCTTTCAATTGCCCCATCTTGTGTGTGCCTGAGTGAGTGTGTGCCCAGTGATGGATTGGTGCCTTGTCCTGGGTGTTCTCCCCTGGATGGCCATGGGGAACCACGACCCTAGTAGTGGAATAAGTGGAAGATAATGGATGGATGTTACAGAAAGTTCCAGACTGTTCATTATCCCAAGGAATCGACTCAACACTGGAGTCGATTCCTAGTCCGGCTCCTCCAAGAGAACTGTCTTGCAGTGATTCACCCGCTCCGCGAGAGGGTGCTGCTGCAGAACCAATGAGTTTCCTGAACGTTCAGCTGTACTTCACCATCGTCATCATCCGGACCAAAGCCAGACTAGCCGGTAAATAAATGCAATTTACTTATTTTTAATTATTCCTATTTGCTTTTTTAAAGTTGTGCCCCATAGATTATTAATAACAGCTGACCGTGCGGTTCGTTAGTGGAGAATTAAAGCCCATTCTAATAGGATGTACACGGTGATCCGTACAGCGGTGTGTTATTTTGATTAAACATCAAATTTTCACACCATATACCACAAACACAAGCTTAAACATCTAAACTCTTTCGTCGAATAAAAAGTTTAAGCTATTAAAGTAATTTGTTTATAAATTATTTCCAATCGCAAAAATGTCCTCGGAACGTAAACAGAAAGTCGTTTCATGACGTCACACCTCCAATGACAGATTACATTAGTGTACTTATTTATTTTACACCTTATTGCTGCACTTAGTCTGCATTTTATTAGTTTTATTCAGCTTTATTACCTTATTGTTAACTAATTGTTAACTGAGCTACAGTTTAGATGTGTAAGTTGATTGACTGGAGTTATGACGTCATTTCATCAAGGCTTTTATGTTCTATATGTGTTTCAGTTTGGAACCCGAGCCGCAGTCATGGTCTGCATCCCCTGCATCGTCATTCCTGTCCTCCTGTGGGTTTATAAGCGCTTTCTGGAGCCCATTGTGTATCCGTTCATTTCTCCTTTTATCAGTCGATTCTGGACCAAAACCGCAGTTCAGGAGACGGGACCGGCAAACAAAGATCCAATAAAGAAGGTAAAACACACACACACACACACACACACACACATTATACACACACTGAGTGACGTGTCTTAGGAACCTGGTTCTCTGACTTTGAGATTACTATTACTATACTGATTACTATTTCAACGGTTCAGTATGACCATTAATGCATAAATTTGCAGGAAACATTTTTAGAAATCCAGGCCAAGAAGGGACTAAAGTGTAAATATACCACAGCACTTATTATGTGTGTGCACGGATGGGTTAAATGTGGAGGACAAATTCCTCTGTGTGTGAGTACAGGAGACACAACAGATCACTAAATCAAACTGCGACGTCGCAAGGTTTGCGACGGCACGCTAAAATAAAGCCCCTTGAGTTGTTTCGTGGTCACACACTTAGACTTTTGACTTTGTAATATTTATCTACAGGAGTTGGACAATGAAACTGAAACAGCTGGTTTAAGACCACGTTCATTGATTAGTACGGTGTAGCGCCTCCTTTTGCGGTCAATACATCGTCAATTGGTCTTGGGAATGACATCTACAAGTCCTGCACAGTGGTCAGAGGGATCATGAGCCATTCTTCTTGCAGGATAGTGACCAGGTCACTACGTGATGCCGGTGGAGGAGAACGTTTCCTGACTCGCTCCTCCAAAACCCCCCAAAGTGTCTGAATAATATTTAGATCTAATATTTAGATCCGGGAGATGTTCAACTTCACGTTCATGTTCATCAAAGCAATCTTTTGAACTCTGCACCCACAATGTTGTGTGCATTGTGATATTTGGAGCAAAACGGTGCTCTTACGCTGCTAACAAAATTTTGACACTCTGCTCTTACTGCTGCAATGTGACATTAATAAAGATTGGCCACCAGGGGTCCAATTTAGCCATGAGTTTCATTGCCCACCCCCTATATATATATATATATATATAGCTTATTCCTTACAGAGATCGTATTTAAATGGCTTTTTTAACTTAAGGCAACATTATATATATTTTTTTCCGATTAAAAATGTAAATAACTGGTGAGCATACATTAAATTGAACCAGGGCGGCCCAAACCTGTGCATTAAACAGTATACCGTATATTTATTAACGATTGTTTGTGCAGAAAATCTCAGCTTACCGACAACCGTGAGGTGAGCGCTGGCTGAGTCATGGTCCAGACTGGTGTTCATGATGCAGGTATACGTCCCTTCATCATCCTCACTCACATCCAAGATGGTGAGGCTGTCTGAGCCCACGATAATCCTGGAAGTAGCACAAAACTTGAAGCTGACAAACCTGCACGCAGCCCAGTGAGCCGTCCCGAAATACCAGCATGGGCTCCTACTGCACCGCCGGTTACCACACATCCCACAGGAGCTGTGATTATCACTGCTGCTATTTACTTAAGGGCTTATAAATCGTGCAACACAGACAATTACTGTGGTCCCCAAAGTCAGATCCAGTGCCACAAGCATGATGTCATAATTACCACAAGTCCTGAAGTGCCGTTCTCTTTAAGAGCTCTGATCATCTATAAATGATTCATCTGTGGCTTACGTTCTCTTTTATTATCAAACACCCATTATTAATATTATTAATAAATACCTATCACTCTCAAGAAGCTCTTCTTCATCTTTCAGCCAGATCATGTTTGGGATGAGAGACGGGTCGTGCTTCACTTTACACTCGAACACCACGTCTCGGTTCCTCTGCACAATCTTGTAATTGGGTTGCTTTAGGATCCGTGTGGGTTCTGGGACATGGGAGAAAAGAAGGTTATTACATTGATGACATCAGCAGAAAACATAACAACATGGATTCAAGGTGAATTGGCTGCTCTAAATTGCCTCAATCTAATTGCCCCATGTAGTGTGCATGTGTGTGTTTCTGTGTGGGTGAGTGTGTCCCCCACAATGGATTGGCGCCATTTCCTGGATGTATCTTCCAGTTGCGTAATTTGTCTTCAGCTACAAAATACATACACAACAGGTCAGCAATACTCACCTTTGACCTCCAGATACGCATGATTTTCAGCAATGCCAAGTGTGTTTTGGGAGACACAGGTGTATTTGCCACTGTTGAATGTCTGCGCCACTTGAATTTCAAGAGTTCCATTTTTATGGAAGATATAGGGGTCGCCCTCTAGAGCACTTGGACGGCCCTCTTTGAACCTGTGAGGAACAAAAACATTAGCAATGAAGCAGTAATCTGAATCATGATGTTCAGAGGGCAGTACGGTAAAACATACTGACTCAGCAAATATTTAAACAAAGATACAATAATTACACGTACATACTGACGGCAATCAGAACATACTATTACAAAGGTATGCCTTAAGCGCATGTAGTGATTATTTTAATGGATGTTACGTGCAATAAACCAATCAGTGTGTCACTAACCATTCCCTTTAATAGCCAGGTGCTGTCTGACTTTGGCAGATTGCTATTTCAACGGTGCAATGTTGTATTGATGCAGAATAATATTATTTTATTTCCCAATTTTAATTGTTTGATCAACTAGCAGGCGCTATGGGTCTGTGCACTACTGCGTCTCCGTGTGTGTGTGTAACAAGTGGGAGTGTACGCGTCTATGTCGAATATTCACTGCCAAGATAGTATTGAACGTCTGACTGTAGGCGTCTGTCTAGAGTGTTTTCAATCAGTGGCACACCCAGGTTTTCCATCACCAAGAAAGCAATACGCCAGAAAATGTACCTGAACACACCTCATTTCTACCCCCCACCCTCCCATTGGGGTAGATGCATCATCGTCACAAGCATCGTTGCTTTTTAAACCTCACAGAGTATCTCAACCTCACAGAGTATCTCAACGCTCCTTGCGTAGGGTGTAAGATAGGACCCTGAAAGTCTTTATTTTGTCCTTTTGCCTTTTATCGTTAAAGCAAATACAATCAAATCCAGATTTTATATTTTAATTATTTTTTTCAAATATAGTTTTTTTTTATATTGTGCTTCATTTTTATTCTTTGTGCACCATTGAACAACCTTAAAGGATAATAAAGTTCAGTTCGATTACATACAGTAATCTGAATGAAATTCGGCGGAATGTAAACTGAGAATATAAGTGGGCCTAGAATGGAGCCCTGAGGGACATGTTGAGTAAGAAACTGGAGTAGTGAAGGATTGGAGTCGATTGTAATGAAATGTTCTTTATCAGTAAGATACAGGTGCGAGCTTTACTAATGACATCAGTAACTAAACACCACTGAGACAGACTACTGAAAGATGGAACAGTAGATTACTACGAGTTTTAAATCTTATCACGACTATTACTTTCAGGATTCATTCATTTATTGTGTTCCGCTTATTCCCATATAAGGGGGGGTTCCCGAAGCCCATCCAGGAAAGAACACGCTGGGCAGATACACCCAGGACAGGGCGCCAATCCATCGTTGGGTACAGACTCACTCACACAGCCACACACACATACACAATATACAGGGCAATTTAGAGTATTGAATTCACCTTCATGTTTTTGGAATGTGGGAGGAAACCGGAGAACCCGGAGGACACCCACGCTGACACTGGGAGAACATAGAAACTCCCGGATTGGGATTCGAAATGGGAATCCCCAGCGCTGAGAGGCGAATGTGCTAACCACAAAGCCACCGTGCCACCAACTTTCAGGATTTAAAACTAAATTAGGAATTTTGACCCAACTTATGACTCAGATGTCTAAATGAAATAAAAGCCTTCCAAACAAAGGAATACTACATATGGGCTTTAAGACCATGTTTAAAAATCACATGCCTTATTATCGCATCTTACTATCATTTGCTTAGTCCCATATTTGGGAATTAATGTTAGGAAGGAAGGGTTCCCATGTCCATCCAGGGGAGACACTGGAGTTTAAGGTGCTGGGCAGAAACACCCAGGACACGGTGCCAATCTATTGCAGGGCACAAACGTACTTACTCATACAAACTTACACTATGTAGGATCATTTTAGAGTCCATACTAACCACTAAGCCGCCGTGCCGCCCCATTAGTAGCATGATGTCTCAATGCTAATACAGAAAATGCTAAAGCATGCGATGCGATGAGAAATAAATGTGACAATATGACACACATTAGCAAGCAGGGTCTTATTACCATGATGAAACGAGTTCTTTAGTTACTATTTAACAAATGATGGCCCAGTGGGAGGATCGTCCCAAGGATTAGCATTTGACAGTTGAATTAGCATGATTGAGCTTTAAAATTAGACAGATGCGGAATGAGATGTCGTAAAATAGCAAAAACACATCATCAGAGTGGCAGGATCTTCGTGAAATTAAGAGACAAAGTAAGTAGAACGAAAATAGTTGAAGACTTAATAGCTGGGTTTAGAGGATTAGCTTAATTAGCCACAAAAAAATGCAAGAAAGCCATCAAAGCTACCAGATAAAAGGCAGCATTGTCTACTCAAAGCACTGAACTGTTGTGAAAAGGAATCCAAAGTTGAGCTGCTAATGAGCAGACACATCCGTACGGAAAGTATGAGAGCGCACACACGTACCATGTGACTTCGGGAATAGGAGACCCAAACGTGGCACAATCCAATAGAGCAGGTTTGTTCATAATGACCTGATAGACCATATTTGCAGGACTGAGTACTCTCGGAGGTTCAGCTGTAACACAGAACACATTCAGTAATCATAATCATCAGGTTTCAAAGGTGAAAATGGCACCATTTTGTTCTTATTGTTTAACCGACGAGATCATCTGCGTCACCCACCCAGGACACTGACGAAGGCATTGGAGAGAAGATATCCATATTCATTCGAGACGTTACACTGGTACACGGCACTGGAACCGGTCTGAACTTGTGTAAAGATGATGGTGTCATCCTCCACTTTTCTACTGGAATCTACAGGAGAATCTTTTGGGAAACAAAAGCAGCAGACTAAAAATCTCAGCAAGACAGTTTTGGTTAATTGGGACACTTTTGGAATGAGAATGATGCACCAATCAAATAATACCAGTTCTGTGGTGGTGCTATTGGGGTCCTGACCATTAAAACAGAGAAAAGGGGATGTACACAGTATGTACTGTAGTCCACCAACACATGGACTACAGTCTGGATTTGTAGAACTACAAATTCCATCATTGGGCTGCACGGTGGCTTAATGGTTAGCAGGTTCGCCTCTTAGCGCTGGAGATTCCCGGTTCGAATCCCGATCTGTGTGGAGTTTCTACGTTCTGTGACTATGTGGGTTGTCACCGGGTTCTCTGGTTTCTTCCCACAGTCCAAAATCATGGATTCCAGGTGTGTTTATGTGTGGATGTGTGAGTGAGTGTGTACCCAGCGATGGATTGGCGCCCTGTCCTGGGTGTATCTGCCCAGCGCCCTGAGATGTTCTCCCCGGATGGGCATGGGGAACCCCACCGCGACCCTAGTAGAGGAATAAGCTGAAGATAATGGATGGATGGATTGGTACTGTACATGTCTGTGGGAGGAGTTATTGGTAAAAACACACACAGTCACAGAAAGAACCTTAGGTTTGGGCCAGGACCTTCGTGCTGGGAGAGATATCCAGTGCACCACTGTCCTGCTTCAACAACCTATAGCTCATTTACAACTAAATCACGAGCAAAATATTTTTATCATCATGAATATTACTCTGATTAATAAATAACCAAAAGGAATAATGACTTACTTTCAATAGGCACACCATTCATAAACCAGGTGATGGCTGGTTTTGGGGTACCACGTGCTCGGCAGGTCAACACTCCATTCTCCAACGGAGCCAGAACCAGATTCCGAGGTTCGCTGATCCAGTATGGAGCAGCTGGAGAGCCAAAACAGTGAGAGTGAGTCAATGCATGAGAACCGCACACAGAGTTCAGATGCTTTATGATAAAACAACCATGAGGGATGAAAATGTCCAGACAACTGTTCACTACAGGCTACAATCCCAAATCTGACACATCAAAGTGAAATATACAGATGTTTACTGACATACATTGTGTGTCACATTGTTAACCATCCACTTTGATGAGATGAAAGGTTCTGAAAGGATCTAGTTCCTGGGAATTTTTTTAAATAGGTTCCTCGGTGGCTTAGTGGTTAGCATGTTCGCTTCTCAGCGCTTGGGATTCCCGATTCGAATCCCACTCTGAGTTGAGTTTCCATGTTCTCTTCGTGTCCGGTTTCCTCCCACAGTCCAAAAACATGGATTCAAGGTAAATTGGCTGCTCCGAATTGCCCCATACAGTCTGTGTGAGTAAGTGTGTGCCCATTGATGGATTGATGCCTTGTCCTGGGTGTATGTGCCAAGTGCTTGAGACGTTCTCCCCTGAATGGGCATGGGGACGCGGAAGATAATTAATGAATGAATGAATACCCGTATATGAGTGATGGCTTTGGAGTTTATATATTTAAAGTCAACTTATTATAGAGTGAGGTTTGCGGCAATTAAAAATTATAAATGAATATGTAGAACGAATATAGTGCGAGTTGTGACCACGCGGTTGCGTTCTTCCGTGAATTTATAGGTTTTAGTTGTACCAAAGGCACCATAAGGTATGACAAAGCTATTCGCGAAGACCCAAATCCATCCGTGGTATTGTGTTTAATGGCGATAACGAACAAACCATTGAACGTAGAAAGGTGAGAAGTATTTGGCGCTGGGGATTCCTGGTTCGAATCCAATCTGGGTGGGGTTTCCATGTTCTCCGTGTCTGCGTGGGTTTGCTCCAGGTTCAAAAATATCGATTCAAGGTGAATTAACGGCTCTAAATTGCCCTATATATCACCACGGAAGTGGTAGCTTAGTGGTTACGATGTTGGACTATCAATCAGAAGGTTGTGGGTTCAAATCCCAGGTCCACTGAAGTTACCAATGTGGGTCCTTGAGC
>JAOUQT010329109.1:0-13557 GCA_025769995.1 Xyliphius kryptos
ATTTTTACAAAAGCAATTTTTAAATAATAATGAAATAATGTTAATGTATTATAAACTTAAAATAATACTCTAAAGATTCAGTCAAATATCTTTCGTGTACTAAAAGGTAATAATACATAACTCATGCGTGTGAATATATATTTAATTCAGGTCAAGTGTGTGCAGTTCAAGAGATGTCCAGCAGGTGGAGACTGACTCAGACATTTAAAACCACACAGAACGGGTTTGAAGCACAATGTATTAATTTATAACCCAAGTGAATAAATTAAATCAAAGAATAAGAATATATATATTAAATTGATTGTTTTATCTCTTATTATATGCTTTTTGTAAAAACAGCAGAGACAGGAAAAGACAGCAAGGACAGGCAGACGTTAATCCATTCAACAACAAAAAAAACGAAAAACAAAACAATATATATTTAGGATGGTATAAATGAAAGTAAATCAGTAAATTTAAGCTGCTTAAATTATTTGCTGTAATTCTTTATTTATCATACATTTATATAATTGCACTTTTCATCATCTTAAAATAATATTTTCTACAAAACTTTACAAATAAAGAAGACACAGAACATAGTATTTTAATAGCAATTGTGAAAAATCTAAAATAGTGTGTGTATTTACATATTATGATAAACAGTTAATACTATATACCTTTTAAATATTTTATTCAAGTATAGCATATATTTATTGTTATAAGAAATTAAATATATATATATATTTAATAAAAAAATGCTTTTACTTTCTTCAGATGTTTAGTTTTTTAAATAATTGAAATGCTGATTGAAGAATGATTTGGTTTATTCATGTCGACACGTGCAGGATGTTTTAGCGAAACAAAGCGAACATGCCAAAGCCCCGTGGCTGTGTGATCGTCATGGTGAGAGTCAAGACGTGACCTTTACTTCTCCATCATTAACCCTTTGTCTCTCCATCAGTTCACAGTCACCACCTCCTTCATCTTTCTGTCCCCGTTTAAAATGTTCAAAACAATTATAATGACAATCACAGACGTTTGAAAGTAAAGAAGTGAGCGTAATTATTAAAGACAAATATTAGATTCTGGGGAAGAAAAGAGATTAAAAAGAGAAAAAGTAGGAAACAACGAAGAAAAAATTACAGAACTCAGGATAAGAAAAAGGGATAAAAATAAAGAGAGAAAATGAGGTTTGGGTTTTAAAGAACATGATGAGAAAAAGTTTAAAAAATAAAGACAAGAGGAAAAAAATAGACAAGAGTATTGGGACACCGATTTAGGAGCTTTTGACATCACATTCTGTTGGTTCTTTGCAGCTACAATGGCTTTCACTTTTTGAAGGGATAGCTACAAGATTTTTGAGCAAGCCTGTGAGTTTTTGCCCATTGATCCAAAATAGCATTTGCGAGGTCCAGCAATGTTGGATAAAAGGACCTGACTCACAATCTCTGTTTTAGTTTATCCCAAATATGTTTGATGAAGATGAAGTTCGAGGTTCTGTGTGCGACAGTCCCACCAAACTTCTTCATCATGGTTTAGTCCTGCAGGAGCAGAAAGCGGCCTTCCCTAAACTGCTCCCAAAAAGATGAAAGTAATAAGTGATAATTGTACGTCTAAATCCACTAATCCCTGATATCACAGCACCGCTTCCCTTTCCTTTCACCTCCGACCATCTGCATGTTTTCTGTTTGATGGACTGTCATGAGATTGCATGTTTTATACAGCCACGTCTACACAGCTGCAAAACCAAAGACATAGTGGACTCAATCACCGTTTCCTTAGCCATTCTTTTTTTTTTTTTTTATCGAATGATAGATTGAAATTGGATTTATATAGTTTATAAGTGAAAATAGAAATTTGATGCGTTAACTATTAGGTTTTTGGGGAAAGAAAAAAGAAAAAGAAACAAAACCGTTACAGGCTATATCTAAAGCATGTGTAGGGCGCCTGTGTAGTAAACATGATGCAGTTTGGGATTGTGCTAAACATGGGGACATAAATATGAAAATGTTGAATCTGAGTTTATTTTATTTTGCCTTCTTGAAATTTAATAAAGCCATAAGGTATGAGAGAGTGGCATTATTGTGAATAAATTGTGGAAAAGAGGTGTTGTAAAGAACGACGCAAAGCTAAGTACAACCTCAAGTGTCTTATTGCTTTTATAAAACAGACTATAATAAAAAACAAGGTTTCAGTCATAAATATGTTTATTAAAAGCAAAATCTTCATTAAATCCAGTCTGGTTTTTCACGTAAACGCTGATCGCAGATTAACAGGGTTCTGGGTTCTCTTATGATTAAAATCTGCCATCTTGTGGCCAAATAACAGAATGCTGTTTGGGAAACATCTGGAAAAAAATGTATTGTTTATCAAGCATTAAAAGGAATGTAAAACGCTTAGAGATGTGTGTTATTGTCAGTAATGTAACGACTGAACAAATGGCTCAGCCATTAAGGTGCAGAACTACCAGTTTTATAAAGAAGAATATTATGTGGTTTGTAATGTTCTCCACAGCATGTGATCACCAGCTTTAGTTACCAGTTACTACAAAAGTATAACAATTTAGAGAATTCAAGATTAAACCATTGGTTTCAACCTGTATGCATTCTAAAGTCTGTGTTTTTAACAGCTTTAACAAATCGTAAGTCTCCCTTCAGGACATTTTAACAAATAAAGGTCCAAGTATAACTAAAACGTCTTTATAAACTTTGGTTTATTCTTCTTTTCTGTCCACTCAGACTGATCTATGTAATGTAACCTGCTGCTTCCACACCGACGCTTTAGTATTAATTATGATTCTGCAAGATCATCAATGATTCTGCAAGAACGTCTTTGTTGACATAAGTTCCTGTGATGTCAGTTACTGCTAGCAAAGTGTTTTTTCATCGTTATTATATAACCTTTATTTTCGTTTTCTTCTTTTTTTTCACTGACCAAATTAGCATTAGATGCTAATGCTAACATTAATGGAAAACTTTTTTTTTCTTTTTATACCTATATAAACCGTTTATTTTGTAAACATTTTCCCGAATCAATCTGTTAATTGGATTTTCATCGGATTTTCATCGGATCTGACGCTAAACTCAACGGAGCGGTGAAACTTGAGGACTTCATCCGAAGCTAAGTAACTTATTTACTACTCACAAGACAAACTTATCAACATTTAGGTGAAGTACTTTGCATTTAATAATCTGTTATTGTTTTTCCTTTATTTAATATACTCTATATGCATCTAGTTACATTCTTAATACTTAATCTAGTAATCTATAGATAAATGTACTGATTCATCTCATCATCGGCTTCAAAGACTTTACTGTACCTCTCCACCTAAAGTTTATCTTTATTTATATTAACCTTACACAATAGTACCAAACCTCCCTGGTTGATTGCCCCAAGTGCAGTATGTATAGGTGCTCTTCCTTCATCACTAGTGATAATTTAGCCTGTGAGAAGTGTAGCCTAGTTCTTCAAGTTCAAGTAATTCATTTATATAGCGCTTGTCACAAAGCAGCTTTACAGAGTTCAAAGCCTAAACCCCCAAGAGCAAGCCGAAGCGACAATACCAAGAAAAAACTCCCTGTTATATTATTTTCTAAGGAAGAAACCTTGGGAGGATGAAGGCTCAGTGGGGGACTCGCTGCAGGGTGAGTGGATGACGACCAGGCAACGTAGTCGTAGAGCTGAGCATCACTCTCCTAGGATCCACATGTCAAATCGGTTTTCCCCACTTAATGACTGGTTGCTAAAAGTGCTCTGGTAATTGGCGACTCCCAGCTCAGACACAGTCGGATAGCTACCCCTGGCCTTTTGAAATGGGATGGCACCCATCCATCACTGGAGGGTTCTGAGCTCATGTCCCACAACATACCTGATAAGAATGAAAATTGACGACTCAGAGCCAAGGCCAGGCAGCAGACAGAATGGCCTAACCATCTGCCTGCGAAATTTCAAGAGACGTCACCCACAATAACTAGGTTCTATCCCATTAAGGAAGTTATCACCTATCGCAGTGAGCAAAAAACAGTCCAAAAAGTTTGTTAAAAAAATCTCATTATATTATTAACACTAGAAATAAAATAAACACTCTACGGTTAAAACCTGGGTGATTAAACACTAGGTCACTCATCAAAAGCGAGTCTAGTTCAACAATTAATTGCTGATAACTTTCTAAATGCCATCTGCCTCACAGAAACCTGGACTTGAACAACTGAATATGTAGCTTTAAATGAAGCTATACCTGGCTATAGTTATGTTCATAAACCACGTCTTAGTGGACGTGAAGGTGGAGTGGCCACGATCTATAAAGAAAAGCTAGATATAATGTTGAATAATAAGTTTAAGCCAAAATCCTTTGAAACTTTCATACGCAATATAAGCACTTTGTCATCAAAGCAGAACTCCAATTTGATGAAACTTGTTACCATATACCGCCCTCCAGGCCAATGTACAGTTTATTAATGAATTTGGTTAATTTCTCTCCAATTTAGTGGTTTACTTAAATCTGGCATTAAAAGTTGGTGATTGCGTGGTATGAAAACACGCAAAACTCATTTAAATAAGATTTTGATCCCTGATTCAATGGATGTCATTCAGAATGTGGTTGGTTCCACACATCACTGTAAACATACATTAGACTTAATTTTATTACATGGCATTAACACTAATAATGTAACTATTGTTCCACAAAGTGAGGTCATCTCTAATCATTATCTAATAACCTGCAACTTAGAAATTAATATTGATCTAATCATTAAACCACAATATGATATAAAGCGCACGATTATTCCCTCTACTGCTGCGTCATTCATACAACATTTACCTGAATTGAATATTAAAACAGCATCAGAATCAGAGAACACAGCTGATTACCTGTCTTTTTTACACGTCTTTTCTACAACTTTGGAAAGTGTAGCTTCACTTTATCAGTTTATCAGTCAGGTTTTAGGTCTCACCATAACCATTGTTAGATCTTAGTGCAGCTTTTGACACTGTAGATCATAACATCTTACTGGTTAAAAAAAATTGTGGGTGTTTCAGGATCTGCACTCCAGTGGTTTAAATCCTTTCTGATAGAGTGATATCAGTTTACTTGTGTTAACAATCATTGTCATGACCTTGTAAAAGTAAACTATGGGGTTCCACAAGAGTTTTGGGACCACACCTTTTTGCCATTTATATGCTCCCACTGGGATCAATTATTTGTAAGCATGGAATTAGCTTCCACTCATATGCAGATGATACACAGTTGCACATTTCGTGTTAAACTAATGGTCTTTAGTCAATCAGTAAGCTCAAGAACAGCATAAAGAAATTAAACTGTGAATGTCAAAGAACTTCCTACTCCTAAATTCTGATAAAAATTTGCTATTGGTTGAATTATGCAATATGTACGTAGTGGGTGGGACATAAGGCAATGTTAGTGAGAAATGGCGGAATATTAATGCGATATGTAAATGTATAGTTACTGTAAAAAATTACGCTTAAAATGACAACTCGTCATCCTGATTCTCTTTAAAAACGAGAAACGAAAACAATTGCGCATTGGTAACAAAATGTTATAACATACAAAATTCTACATAATTAATCTCCGAAGGATCTGAATAAACTCATTTATTTATTCAAACCAACATGCAAACTCTGCTCTCAAAGTGCTAGTTTACTTTTAGCTCCTAGAATAATAAAGTTACTGCTATTTAGAGTGTTCTCGCACAAGGCTCCCACAAATTTGGAATAGCCTTCGAGTTACTGTTCGTGATTCTGAATCACTATCAATCTTTAAAAGTAGATTAAATACACATCTGTTTACGTTTTACAATTAATTCCCTGTAGATAAAGGTGAAGATTGCAGGTTGGCTGTGTTGGGTTGGTGGCCTGGGATGGTGTCTGCTGGCATTTCACCTCCTCACCCTGCTCATCATTAGTAGAGGGCATGGTGCTGAAATGATGCTACTCCAGGAAGCCCTCTCGACAGTATTCTGCAACATTTGCCTCTTTTAGTTCTGCTGCTCTAGTCAGTTATGCTGGAGTCACATGCACTGTGTGGCAATCATACTTTAATTATGAAATATTTCCTGTGCTTCACTATCCCTAACTGTGTTTCTTGTTTGTTTTTCTGCAGTGTCGTCTTGAGGTGTCCACATCTCCTTGTCTATAGCCCAGCCGGAGCACTGCGAATATGACGATTATGGAATGGAACCTGGACTTTTGTTGGACTAACAGCATTGCAATCTTGGAGAATTGACTCAATGGACTTGTATAGTTTATATAATTTTTAAGATTTTTAAATATGGACTCGTATGGATAAATGTGGGCTGATTTCTATACAATCTGTACATAGCTGTCCAACACTGTGATGCTGCCCGGCCACTCAAGGAGGATGAGTCCCCCACTGAGCCTTGGTCCTCCCAAGGTTTCTTCCTAAAAAATATAACAGGTTTTTTTGTGTTGCCACGGTCACGTTGTCTTACTCTTTGGGTATTTAGGCTTTGAAGTCTGTAAAGCTGTTTTTATACACTGTTGTAAAAAGCGCTATATAAATAAATTAAAACTTGAACTTGTACTCCTCAGTTTTATTTCCAAGCAAGGGGCTGGGGTCATAGGAGTTTGGAATTTATAGGTCTTTGTTTATATCTCTTTTCATTCATTCATTCATTCATTCATTCTTCTCCACTTAATCCGCTACTAGGGTCGCGGTGGGGTTTCTTTCCCATGCCCAGGGAAATTTTCAGGGATTTGGGCAGAAACACCCAGGACAGGGTAAATTACAGATACTAAAATAGCTTGTATTTGTAAATGTGAGTATGAATGTGTCTGTCAATCTGGCAACCTGTGCAATGAGCTAATATCAAGAACATTCTTTATTCAGGTCAAATTGTAATGCATGCTGATAAAACATATTTAAAACACACATACACGCACACAGAGAGAGACCTAAAGAACAGACTTCAATAAGACTTGCTGTAAAAATGCTCGATACCTGGGTGTAGAACAGTTAAGTGCTTGTTGTAGTATAACTGAACATAACAGCAGCATGCTGCACTGCATTTTTAACAAATATTATTTTTTCCATTTTAAATTGGCATTATTTATGATTCTGTGATAAATAAGAGGACAGTCAGGCAGGTTTTATTAAACTCACTGAACCTGATGAGGTATTATACAAGTTACTAAAATTGATTGTAATAAATCGAGCTCAGTGTTCAGTAGAAAGTGTCAACATGTTGGTTTTAGCAGGTTGGTTTGGGATCATCGATGCGAAGAGAAAATGTTTCACATCTCCATGTAAATTTATAAGCACTTCTCCAGCGCCTCAGAATAGGATAAATGGGGTTAAAGCGGCTGGAGCGGAGACTTTTCCCCAGAGTCCTATGTGGAGGATGCAACGAAACGGAAAGGGAGAGGAAAAGTGGAGTCTAAACGGACTCAGGATGTTAAGTGGTTTTAATGTTCAGACTGAAGCATGATACCATCCCCCTTTGATGATAATCTAATCATCTTCCAATAATGAACACAGTCTGAGCTCACTCAATCAGACCTGGATTTTTCTGAAAGGGGCGAGTATCTGCTGTATTGAAACTCCACTCCCCACTATAACCTGTAGTACCTGACGCAGAGTGGTATCTTTTTACAGTTTTGATGACCTAAACGCACGCACACAAAATGGACACGCACGCACCTGCTCCTACACAAGTCACACACACACTCACACACTCTTTTAGAAGGTAGAATCTGTTCTGTGTTCTCTTGTTCTACTGCAGGTTCGGTCTGCTCCTCTTTTTCCCCCCCAGTCAGGAACCTGTCTTTAGGGTTCCTGGTCAACTCCACTTTCAGATCCGTAGCTACATCAGGTTTAACTGGTGCTTTCTGGACCTGCTGCTCTCTGTGACAGCTGATCAGGTTGTCAAATTTCTTGATTTGTGTTTTAGTGGATAGAACCTGTTCAGTTTTCTCCTTTGGTTCTAATGTAGGTGCTGTCTGCGTTTCTTCTTCTTCTTTAGTAAGCTCCTTTAAGCTTACCATCGTTTTTAAGCAATTGTTTCCTGAATCTCTCTTTTGTTCATTCTCAACTGCCTGGAGCTCCTTCACCTCCTTAAGCCTCCTCGCACAGCAGCGCAGCAGGGTCCACAGTTCAGCTCTGTTTCTCGATAACGGCATTTTGAAGCGTTACACAGCAAATCTGTTCACTAGTCAAAAAGTTTCACTCGTCGAAAACCAAACACACTTGAGCTTTAGGAACACTGCAGCTTCTTATACAGGCTCCAAGTGTTCTACAGTTTAAATCTTCATGGCGATATCAGAATGGAACATTCCGCTGATTTTACAGCCACACCCTTTATTGCAGACCTGCACTGCTCACCTGCATACTGGAGTAAGAAATGCAGTTGCCAAGGCAGAATCTATTAGCTGTCCTAAAAGTCACTAGAAGAGCGCTGTAGGACAGAAAAAAAAACTGTAAAGAATACCCTAAACATTTTTGAAACTCTAAACTATAAATAAACTTCCACTTTTTTCAAATTATGTTTTACTTTGCCTTTGAAGCCCTCACTTCTCAAAATAATTTAATGACCTAATTGCTTTGTCTACATCCATATTGCTATTATCTAAATGTTTAGCTTTTCATAAAAGCATTCTCATTTGTAAGTGGCTTCGGATAAATGCATCTGCTAAATGTAAATGTCATGTGTTTATATTTACATCCCCCACTGTGATTAGGGGGTAAAGGACAATAGTAGTTTTGGGCATTTGCAGTTCAGTTGCAGTGTGGATGGGGAACGATGTGGGTCTGATTGTGTGGCTGTGAGTGTTGTGGAACCAGGTACATCGCACAACCCATTGCTCAGTGAGGACAGAAACTGAAGAGCATGTGTGTTTACTTTAGAATCTCCAAAGGTCTCCAATGACACTAGAAAATGTAGCAAAAAAATGTTGTTAAGTTGGCAACGGAGTAAAAATGTATTTTTAAATGCTTTAAAGTAGTGTCAAGACTGGTAGATCTGTAAATTTGAACAGTTGTCATCACTGTTAAAACAGTCAGGTTTAGATATGTACCCAACATCAGAGGGGGTAAGTTACTGTACAATACCAATACTCATTTTTTAGGTTTCCGTACTATTAAGTATTTCTGTTACTTAACACTTTTTACTTCTACTCCTTACATTACAAAAGACACACCTGTACTTTTTCTCACTACATTTTCAGAACAGGCTTATTACTTTTTTGACTACATTTATATATAGTTTAATTTTATCGCTTTATTTCTGTATGTTTTAATTTACTCATGCCGCTAATGAAGTTTAATCAAAATCCTATTAGAATAAATGGGGGAAGATTGGGGGTGTGGAGTGAAATTTGGATTAGATAATAATAAATAATAATAATAATAATAATAATAATAATAATAATAACAACAGTTAAAACAATAAAGTATTAATTAAAATTAAAAGAAAACATAAAACTTGTTTCATATTATTATTATTATTTACTGCATGTTTTCAAGTGATAGTGTTTGTGCACCTTTAAATTGAATTAAGTACATGTAGCTGCATGTACATTTTACTTGCACGAGTACAAAATTAACCATACTTGAACTTTTATTTAAGTAGTGTTTATTTTTTATGACTAATACTTTTACTTAAGTATGGGACTTCAGTACTTCTGCCCCCTCTGCCCAACATATTACCTTAGAACTACTCACCAGCCATTTACATTTAGTCATTTAGCAGATGCTTTAATTCAAAGCGACTAACAAATTAGAGAAAAACACAAGTAAACAGTCCCGGAAAAAATTGCTACACTGTAGTATCATTAGAACCTACTCGTTATTAGTTCTGGCTTTTTTTTATAGCAAGTGTTTGTGAAAGAGGTGTGTTTTGAAAAGTTATTTCACCATGTGTGCATGGTGTGCAGTCAGCATGTGGATGTTGTTGGGAAGATCATTCCACCCTTTAGCAGTGGTGAACGATATGGGGTGAGATTAGCACCACGGTGAGACATTCATCACTAGAGCGCAGTGAACGAGATGGAGTGTATTTAGGAAAGATGGATTGAAGGCAAGAGGGGGCAGATCCAGAGACTGTCCTGTAATGACTAGTGTGTTAGAATTTATGGAAAAACAGTGGGGATGTTTTATTATCGAGAAGAAATTTCTATTAATGGAGGTTACTGATACATCAGTAATAATCATTTAACGATGCTAGCAATACATGAGTTCTATTGCCAAGGACCTTTCCTTGTGGAATTTGCATGTTCTCCCTATCTGTGTGGCTTTATTTCTGGAGCGCCGATCATCTCTCACTGTCCAGAAACATACTGAAAAGAAGTAAAGAAATTTTCCCGAGGGTTAAGTCTGTAAAGAACTTGGTTAGTGTTTTGCATGTACATTTATTTTACGCGACACCTCCACTTCACCTCCACGTCATCACCGCCGCGTCGCTGTGAAAGTCTATCTAATGGGTGACAGGAGCTGATTTGCATCACACACAGGCAAAGACCAAATTAAATTGAAGGACTCTCCTTCATCCTGAAACACAATGGCAAACAATCACTCAGGACTGTGGCGATTCTCCAGAGGACTGCTGAACTTTTCCTTTTTCTCCGTTAGGAAATTAAAAAAACAAAAAAAAACAATCATATCTCAATCTTCTTATCATCTGCATCATCATCATCTTTCTATCAGCACATCAGTCAACTTCCTTTTATCTTATCTCTTTATATTCCACTTAATCCTCTACTAGCGTCCACCCAGGAGAGAATATTTCAGGTGATGGACAGATACACCCAGGACAGGGCACCAATCCATCCCTGGGCACACACTCACTCTCACCCACACACACACTCTATGTGGGGCAAATTAAAGCAACCATTTCACCTTGAGTTTTAGGACCGTGAGAGAAAGCTGGAGAACCCGGAGAAAAAAACTTGAGGGCACTTGGGGAACATGAAAACTTTATACAGATTGGGATTTAAACCTGCCTAAGAGGCATGCGTGTTAACCAGTACACTGCCGTGATTTTACAACTATTGTTTGTAAAACAACTTTTATTATTGGGTTTTCCTGGTTATTCATTAAAAGTATCAGTGTTGTGTAATAGTGAAAAAAAAAGATTGGATAAAAGTGTCTGTAAATGACTAAATGTAATGTCAACCTTGAATCACAATCCCTTATTATTATTTTTATTATAAATACAGCCGGCGGCACGGTGGCTTAGTGGTTAGCACGTTTTGCCTCTCGGTGCTGGGGATTCCCGGTTTGAATCCCAATCTGGGTGAAGTTTCCATGTTCTCCCCGTGTCCGCGTGGATTTTCTGCGGGTTCTCCGGTTTCCTCCCACATTACAAAACCTTTTCTTGTCATGTGATTGCCCTTTTAAACCCTATTTAAACCCTACACTTCCCCCATGTGTGATGTTGGAACATTAATTTTATGTTCGGGTGTGTTGCGTGTTGTCTGTTTCCACCCGGTGGCATTCTCCAATGAAAGGCCATTTTTTTGCCATCTACAGCTTGTGACTTTGTCCTTTTTTAGCGTGGCATCATCTGTACATGTCCCCTATAACCATAACAATATTTAAATCTCCTAACCGTAAATACTAAAAAACTTTTTTTTTTTTATTTAAATCATGAGTATTTTTTTTTTTTTTTTGAATTTACAGACCTCAAAGCAGAGTTTAAAAGGTCACTTTCGTTTAATAGGAAATGTGTTGACTTCAGTTTAAAAAAAGTTCATTTATATTAAGCATTAATACATAAAGATTTTAGGTGTAAATATCAGAACTTTCTAAACCCAGCATTTTTTTTTTCTTTATGCTGTTGGAATGTTCATCTGCATCCGTCTCAGTCCTCACAGATGAAACAGCACTTAGGCTGTCGCGCTCCATAAGTGCTTTGATGTGATAAATTGAATGTTATTCATATGTGAGTGCACATTGTTTTTTTCGTCTGGTGCCATGGGACACTCTTGCTTTTCACCAGGAGCCGGCGAGGGGAAAATCTCAACAGGCCACGATACAATTACTGCGCCTTCCCCTCTCCATCTCCACCTCGCCGGGGAATTCAGGCCCAGGTTTGGGCAGTCAGGCAAAAAATGCAAGCCTCTTTTCACACACGGTCACATCAGGGGACCTTGATTTTGGATTTTTGCAAAGACAAACTAGATACCTGGATGCAACAAGCAATAAAATAAAGCTGAAGGATTGTTTTTAGTGTTAGACAGTACAGTGGAATTAACTGATATTATGATATACAGTAACACTGATGTTTTATCAGTTCAAGTATCTCAATAAAATTATAAAGTACACTGCTCAGCCCTTCTCATTAGACTAATGTACAAATGGGCATTAACATATCACCTCCACCATGCTTTACAGTTGACAATAACACACATTCTTGTTCTTAACATACCTAAATATTTTTCCAAGCTTTGGCAGTTTTCTTGACTTATTCTTTGTTTTTGTTTTTCTTACCTTAGTACAGTTTTATAACTGCATATGTAATCATGTAAACATTGTTATGTGATGCAAATTCTTTTAACTGTTATCCTTTCAGTGGTGAATCGTGGGGGAGGAGGAGGGGGTGAAAGGGATGAGGGGGAAGTTGGTTGCTCAGAAAAAGTAATGCTTTTTTTCTTCCCCCTGTGGTTTTAAAGCATTTGTGTGGAAAGCCACTCTGATGCTTTCGGAAAGAGAGAGGTAGGAAAAGTGTAAAACCCCAAGGAGCTGAATAACCCTCATCACTTCTGCAGATCTTTACTCTGTCATTACGTTGAGTTTAGAACTTAAAGACTGGCTCACCCCACGAACAGCGGCATTTATTCATTATTGATGTTTGTTATTAAAAGTCTGTAGTTTGTGAAATCATGAAAACTGATCTGATATTATAAGGTAAAAAATATACTGTAATTTTAAAAAGTATTTTACTTTATTTCAGCTATTTATATTATTTTAACAGAAGAGTGTGGCGGCACGGTGGCTTAGTGGTTAGCATGTTCACTGCTCAGCACTGGGGATTCCCGGTTCGAATCCCGAACTGGGTGGACCTTCTATGTTTGCTCTGTGTCTGCGTAGGTTTCAGTCCAAAAACATGTATTCAAGGTAAATTGACTGCTCTACATTGCCCCATATAGTCTTTATGTCTGTGCTTTTGTCTGTGAGTGCTGCACAGTTTGTGTTTTTCATCCACTAATCCTCCATCAATGATTAGAGGATGCTGCAGACAGGATGATAATAGAGGAACATGAGCTCACCACCACCATGTCACTGAGAATTATCCACCACCCTAATAGCCTGCTCTGTCCAAGGTCCTGATCATCAGAAAAAAGAGTAAAGTGGACGAACAGAGTATGTAGAGATGCAGGTGGACTACAGAATAGAACTGTAGAACTGAACTACAAACTATTCCAATAAAATAGAAAGCTAATTTATAAAATTAAATAAATAATAAATCTCAATAATTACTTATTAATTTCCCTAACTACTCAAGTTATAAAGAAATATATCTGTCGTCCATAATATGTGTGTGTGTGTGTGTGTGTGTGTGTGTGTGTGTGTGTGTGTGTGTGTGTGTGTGTGTGTGTGTGTGTGTG